>VZTO01000063.1:125774-138716 GCA_013400615.1 Syrrhaptes paradoxus
CCTACTGACCACCCCCCTTCTGATACACCCCAGGATGCCATTGGCCTTCTTGGCCACGAGGGCACAGTGCTGGCTCATGGTCATCCTGCTGTCCACCAGGACCCCCAGGTCCCTCTCCCCTACACTACTCTCCAACAGCTCAGTACCCAACTTATACTGGAACCTGGTGTTGTTCTTGCCCAGATGCAAGACTCTACACTTGCTCTGTTACCTCTTTCCCACCACATTGCTAGAGTGGAGGAGCCACATTCCAAGGTCCTCCTTGAATGTTTCCCTGCCCTAGTGAGGACAGACTTCAGAATTTGGTCCAAGCTAGTTAGATCCCACTCTTACATGTACAGCCTTAAAAATGTGACTAGCCCTGGGAAGTGCAGAGTGACTCACTCACCACTTCCAGAACTGAGACTAAAGTTGGTTCAGGGAGAAGTGAAAATTGGGTAAGAAAACTATGTCACAGGGATATTTGTTAGTTAACTGTTCAGCATTACAGCTGTGGTGGTATCGGGAACTGAGTGTTCCAAATTTCTGAATAATCTAACTCATGAACATTTTTCTTTTCTTTTGAGGAGAATTGACTCAGACAATATTGATTGTAGACTGACTGTTTTCAGTGTGTTGCAACTCCTGTTTCTGCTGCTTTTCTGTTTGTCAAAAGGTGCTTTCCTGACAGGAAAAAGGGCCCAAAAATGCAACTATATGTTTGGAGTCTCATACTAGTTGAAGTGACATGGTTAAGTGCAAGTATGCATATGTTCACGTGTATGCAGAGGACTATAGCACACGTACACAGACAATGGAGACAAATTACTGTAGATACACAAGGAAGATGTATTTGATAATCAGTAGAATTCAAATAGGAGTCAGTAATCTTAAATGGAAACTTGTATTTGCATAATAGGGAAGCAATTATTGTAATGTATATAATTAATGACAGACATTCAATAGCTAAGAAGTAGATTAACTTTTTTGTAATAAACTGTGATAAATTATAATCCGTGTATTTAATTTAATTGCATCAGTAGCTGCAGTTATGGCTTTTAATTTGGCACTATATACTAATTTGTTAACTGTTTTATTCATCTTATCTATTGTCTATCAGAGTGTCCTTTTATTTGTACGGTAAAGAAGGTCTAATCAGCATTTAGTTAGTCATATATACTGAGAAGTAATTGACATACTGTGAGGAAATACTGCTATAACCTGATGTAATTGGAAAACAATGCAGAAGTTGCATAAATGGACCTCATAAAAATGGATCAGTATATGCTATGGCACCTAAGGTAAAAAAAACACTCTACAGATTAAAAGTGAGTGGGGTTTGGACACATATGGTTATCCACTTGTGATGTCAGGGCAAAAAAAACATCTCCACTTCTCTGCCAGCACACTGAAGACCCTCAGTGTTTAGGGACAAGTTATTCTTACAGAGTCCTGTGTCTACAGTTGTTGTTCGGAGACAGGGTTTAACTGACAGGATTAAAGCCATCTGCAGCCTGGGAAGAAAAGGCTGACCTATTGTGGTAATGGTCTGACTGACTCAGCTGGAGGGTGTGCCCAAATGAGCTAGGTGTATTCCCCCGTGTAAGGGTGGACAGGTTTATCCATCCCGAGCACAGTAAAGCAGCATTAGCATGACACCTGCTTACCTGTGGCTAGTTCTGGGATCTGCCTGCCTGTGGGAGCTGTTGGAGCCTTCTGCACAGCCTGTGGAGCTTTCTAATAGATGTTGCTATGATAGGAAGGCTGCAAATCTGGGTATTCTTGGAAGGTTGGAGGCCTTTTGGAGATTTTCTCGTTTCTCTATAGGATGATAAATCCATCTGCTTAGACTAGATATTGCATCAAATCCACCTGCTTTTGCGGGACTCTGTGGACACAATACAAAGGGCCTCTGTCTTGGGTAGCAGAGCTGTAGAGATGTTGCTCCCTCATGGGCTTGAGTTTGCAACATCTAGGCTTAATCTCCTGAGGCAGGGAACTCTGTGGATAGTCTGTAGTTACAGTGCTAGTGCCCATGCAGCACCCCTCTGTGGGCAGTGACAGGTAGGAAAATGTCACATGTAACAGCAGCATTATGGGTGGATACCTGCAGCTGCACCCCATCCCTCATGTGTCTGTTAATGTCAGGGCTATGTTGAAAAAGTGATTAGTATTTTTAAGACTGCCATTATTTATATTGTATAACGAGACAGGTATCACATGGCACAGATGGCATTCTCCTTGCAGGCATTTCTGAAGTCCTATCAAAGATTTATCTGCAAGTACCATGAAGCCTGGATGGTGCCATTCATCACCTGAGTGACGTTCAAAAGTAGGTGAGAGAAAGACTTTGTGAGATAAGTGCAGAAATGAATCCTAATGAATATAACTGGGTGGATCAGGTAATACTTGGGGTTATTCCAAAGCTTTCAGTTATGTCTCTACAGCTAGATAAAATGTGTCATCTAGGGTCTAGAATAAAACCAGAACAGTTAATTCAGTGCTTGCCATAAATCTAGGTTAATCAAACTAGTACATGCAGGAAGGAGGCTCAGACAAGGGAAGGGGGTTCTTCACACGAGGTGTCTTCTCACCAAATGGAATAATAGGTAGGAGCTCACCTGGGCTGAAGTGATGACTGGACAAGTTCAGGGTGGAAGAATCCAGTGAGGGTTAATAAGTATGTGGAAACCACATCCAGCTCAGGAAGTTCCTGAGGTGAAAAGTATGAATGGCAGGTGAGTAGTACTGGGACATAATATACACCTACATTTCTTTATACGCTTCTTGTTGCATCCACTTATGGCTACTGCTGGAGACACGCTAGTGAGACCTTTGGACTCATTCAGAACTGTGATTCTTCTGATGATGATGACAATGACGGGGTAAGTGTTTGTGGAGTGGCCAACATAGTGGTAAAAGAATCCTGGGAGTCTGATAGATCATTTAGGGCACTGTACAATAGAAACAAAAATATAATGAATTATCATTTTTTCATCTACTTGTCAAGTGTGGGTAAGTGGTGGAGTCACCCTCCCTGGAGGTGTACAAGAAATGTGTAGATATGGAGCTTAGGGACATGGTTTAGTGGGTTAGGTGTTGTGGGTCAACGGTTGGATTTGACAATCCTTAAAGGTCTTTTCCAACCGTAATGATTCTATGATTCTATGAAATGTAAAAGTCTGTGATTTTTGAAACCATTGGAAGGAAATAAAGGTTTTATTTTTTTTTTAAGAGGCAGTTGAAGAGTGCATCTTTGCATGATTTATGAAGATAGTCTGAAACTTTAGGATATTTGTTTTGTTTTGAAAGCTACTTGATTTTTGCATGTGAAAAATGCAGTGGTGTCTCTAGAAGTGTCACTAGTCTAGCATACTGCAGAACTGGTACAGTTTTGGTGTCTCCTAAGTCAAACAAGTGAAAGAGGAAGGAATTTTACTTAGAGTATTCAAAATCCGTTTCCAAAAAGAGAGAATTGGCAGAAAATTTAAGAGAACCAGCTGAAGACTTGATTTCTGATTTTCTGCTTTTGACTATTTAAAATAATATAAACAAGAAATAAGGGGAGCAAACCAAGAAACACAGACATACCTAGGACATCACTGTGAACACAAAAATAGCACAAACTCTGCAGGTCACGCTTCCTGAATTCACCTCAGATTATCCCAATTTGTCAGTTGAAAGCTGAATAAAGAAGATACGTAAGGTCTGGACTACAGTAAAGACAGAATCATTTGTTGATTTTGGGTGCACCTGTGTGTTTCCTAGAAGACATCAAGTGTTAAATTGCTGTAGTTCAAAGAGAAACACTAAAAGACAGCCAGGGCTTAATCAAGAAAAATATTCAAAGCCGTGTCATGGTGCAAAAAACAATAGTCAGGTCTGAAGGCGAACAAAATGAGGTCCCAGTGACTCAGCTCCAAAAGGAAGCCTTTGCACTGCTGTGCCTGATGGAGCTAAAAATAAGATACACAATGCATAGCAAAGCAACAAAAACCTTATGGGTTACAAGGGACAAATCAGCTGTTGTGAGATTATCATGGGGAAATTGAGGTGCAGCTCTAACCATCTGCGCACACGACAAGGATACTTTCAGTGTGTGGGCAGACAAGTACCACAAAGAAAAGACACTGGCTGCAGCAGAGCTGTTTGTCTTTCTTGCTAAAGAGGAATAGGGTAGGAAACAAAAGCCTACCGAGAAATAAGTAAATAAAGGGAGAACATATTTTGCAAAGTAGAAATACTGTGGAAACCATATAAGCCTCAGCTTATGTTTTGCTTCTCCTTTTGTCACAGTTTCCCATAATTCTTCTCTTAGTCCTCTACTTCTATTGTTTACACGACTTTTCTTTCTCCTGTGCTGTGTCTCTTCGGGTTGTGCAGCACTTTGTACACTACTCATTTCCTTTCTTGTATATTTAAAGAGTAATCTTTATTTTTATAGTAGTATTTGTAGTAAAGGAAGTAAAAAAATTCATGGAGAAACACAAAGCTGTGTAGCAAAAGTCATCTTTTAGTCCATGGGAGATGGAAGCTGAATTGTGTGTGCTTTGCTTTTACAAATGCCTGTGCTGATAAGTTTGTTGTTGGGCTATTGCAATAAAAAGTAACTGGGAAATGAGAGCACTGTAGGATAATCGGAAATGGAAGAATTACTACTTGCCAGGCATGAGCAGTGTTGGAGCAGCTAGCAAACAAGATGTATTGCACAGATTCTGTGGAACACAACGACAAATTCTTCCTGCAGAAAATGTATTTAACTGGGTCTCTACTGTTGACCTTTTATGTCATCCAATCACTACATCACAGAAATCTTCTCAAAGTTAATTGATTAGCTCAACAAACAACACAGTAGTTTTGAGAAGACTCTAGCTCTTTCCCTTCTTTGCTGAAGATGTCTTTGCATAAGATGCATCCACTTGCCCTTTTCCTCCTTACTGTGTAGCATCTGCAACGCTTCTGTCAGACAGAAACATTTGGCAAAGTGTATTGACTTTAGGCAGGATTAAAATGACCTTTAGTTGCAGTCTGAGTTCTCTCTATATCTCACACTCTAGTCCAAACAGTGACATTATGATGTTGAAAAAATATCTTTTCTATAATAAGTGCAAATAAATATGAACATGCTGCCACTTGGTGAGTCCTCTAGAGACCAACTCTCCCTAAAAAGGGAAAGGAATGGGTCCGAAGTGAGAAATGTGTTGTTGCCTTAACACAGATGTTTATTGCACATGTGCAGAAATGGAGGGGGTGGGAATGGAAGGGAAAGAAATTGCTGAACTAATCCGAGAATAGCTTGTCCAATATCAGAGGAAGATGATAACATGAGACAGATTTCTCACATTTCCTTATTTGCCACTCTGCAAAAATAACCAAGTGTGATAATTGCCTTTGTACTGACCTTGCAGAGAAATTCCTTCAAAAAAATTTCCATTCATTCTCCATTCCACATAGTGTTTGGAACATAGATATTGTTTGGACCTAACATCTCTGGGCTGTGTTCAAAATGCCTTAGGCTTTTAATTCATTAATGCTGTTACTTTCCAAGGAACTCTGGTTGGGTAATTAGGCCAGGGAATAGTTATGTGAAAGGTAAAAACATTTTATTGAAAATCAAATTTAGCTCCACAACATAAATATTACAAGGTAAATAAGTGTAGCTGAGGGCGACATTTCTCTAATCTACCCATGGGCCAAATTCTTTGCTGTGTCATTGTGCAACTACTATCCATTTAAAATCAAAGCAAATTGCAAGCTGGAATGAAAAGGTCTGTGGATTCTAAATCTGATTTGACTTGGACTGTGGTACTATATGACAGGGAGTATACCCAAGCTTAATTCTACCTTTGTAAAGTAGGCATGACCTGATGCAGATACAGATTCAGTATTTAATGGGCTGTCCAGTACTCAGCACTTCCAACAGTACTTCTCTTTTGTTTTGTGAGGATTTTAATGTATTTTCTGTAAGTTTATTTTATTCTTCATGATTTTATTTTTGATTTGGAACATTAAGTGATTATATCTATTGTCTGTATTTGGAATAAAGCAGAAACAAACTAAAAACGGTTTGGGGACCATGGTAGAGGGGTTTATATCCAGCACTACGATGCATAAAAATTGGCATAAAGACTCTTTCTTTCTGCCTTCAGTGCCATGGGATTTAAAGGAAATAACCTTAATGGGCAGCTGCAAACAATTACTAAACTTTTTAATGGAACTCTACAATGTTATGAATCTACTCTGCTTCTTCAAAAGTGCCGATTTTTATTCCTTGGAAATAATCCCTTCCTTCTTCTTCTAAGTAAATCCCATGTAGCCGACACAGCTTAAAGACCAAAGACCACTGTTTCTTTCTCCAAGGCTGGTGTTTTCAGAAGCCACTGTTGCATTCAGGTTTTGTCTTAGAGACAAAGAAGGAAAGAAAGCAAGAAACTGTTCCCCCATATGTTTTCATTTCTGTTCTCCAAAACACATTTCATATTTTTCCCTATTTGCTTCAGTGTTCAGAATTTCAAAGCAGTGGAAACTGGCTGCTGGAGTGGGAAAGAGGGAGAGTTGTGTACTTTCAGTAGGAAAATTTCTATTCGTACGAACAACACGGTCCTTTCCGCCTGAAAGGAACTGATTGAGAAACACTGTCTCTAAGAGGTCTTCTGATCGCTGGGCTGGGGAATCCATGGTTAAGACTGGGTTCACAGATCAATTTGCTGAAAATGTTTAACCCCTTACAAAGTTTGTAAAACCCAGGACTTCGGAAATGGATCAGGGAACAACAAATCAAAACAAAATAGAAGGATCAGCATAAACTGCCAAGAGATAAAAGTGTTTTGAGGGAACATGAACAGCAGTAGTCTGATTCCTCACAGAGCCATTACTGACTTCGTGAAAGAGAAGAGAGGAACTCACTGCATTCCAGACATGTCTGTAAATATTACACTAGTCTATTTATTACTCAGTGGCCTAAAGTCACATTATATAGACTAATGAAGGTCAGCAATTATAAAGACTTCTAGTCACTTTTTAACTATTTGCTTTTCTTTCATTGCTACAATAAAAGAGTAACTTAGACTACTGATTAAGCCATGCTAGGCACAAGGGTCTGACAAAACAGAAATAACTGTGCTACTAGGGACAGCAGATTGCAAAATGAAGACAGAGGAGGGAATGGGAACTAGGAGAAATCAGGCAGCCTCTTAGTGATTCCTCTTTCTCCTCCCAAACCTCCTTCTACAGATGAGCTAGAAAACTTCCCGACTTCTTCTAGGTGCAGATCTCTCATAGATTTTTTTCTTTCCTAGCTCTCCCACAGACATTTTTCAAAATTTCTAATTTCAAAACCTCAAAATTTACTTCACTGGAGAAAAAACCCCATTCAAACATATATCTAAACCTCACCTTTTTCATGAAGCTTAGATCTTTATGTTACATCTAGTCACACAACACAAAACAACTGGCCAGTATACTGCATGAATACTGAAATATGGAAGTAACAGAATATGGACATAATAATGACCATCCACCACAGTTACCTGAGAACCAAAAAGCTCCTTTCTAGTTAAGATTGAGGAAGATACAGGTATCTCTCCAGCAGTTTGTGCCATCATGTCATTAGTTAATTGTCTGCATGGGTAAATGTCTAGCTTGTAGTAACTATCGTCCTGAGTTCCTATTCTAAAAATCTATGCCCACTCTTTTAGTTCCAGTATCTAATTAGAGTTCAAGAGTGTGCTCATAGAAGAGAATATAACTTAATTACAAAAGCTGAAAATCTCACTTAGGATAATTGTTTATTTATGGACACCATTGTCCCTGATTGGTTGCGGCACGCCAGTTTCCTCTCAGTCAGAATATATGGCATAAATCTGTCTGTCTGGATATGTTTGTGGTCTCTTTGATACACAACCACTTTCAGAAATTTCTGGGATAGATCAGGCATGTCCATATTGCAGCAGTGCAAAATTGTGTCTTAAAGGCACAATATACCCCCGAGAACTTGGTGTTACACAGTTACTCACTGGGCTAGTCTGTATTTGGAGAAATTTTTTTAGTATTTTAATAGAACTGCTTATGCATACAAGACTGGATTATAAAGGGCTGTAGAGGTTTGGAAATTCTTATTCTACAGGGCCACCTTTAGTAAGATAAAACTATAAAGACTTATAGCACATATATTATATAACAGATAACATAATGTATAAAAAAGAAAGGAAAGCATCTCCAGTTTTAGGAATGAAATTGTCATCTTTGTCTCAATATTTATTTTCCATAAATGCCTCAGCTTTGCCCAATCCCATTCATAGAACAGCAGGAGTCTATTATCTCATAACAAATAATGGTGAATCCCATGGACATTGTCTCTCAATTTTTATTCATCATGCCCACAGAATGTGGGTATTATTTATAACAAACTATGTGACAAAACTCTTTAACAAAGAACGAAGAAAAGCCAAAGCCTTTTTTTTTTTTAACTTTGACTATGCTCAAGCTTAAGAAGTGTTCTAAATTATGAATATTTTTAAAAAATATGTATGCTTTCATTTTTATTAAATGTGAAAAATAGAAAATAGATTCTGGCCGGAATTATTTACAGCAAATCAGATTTACACCTCTTAAATGGGAATGTATGTTGTGAAAATGAACAATTGCTTATTTTCAGTTTACAGACTGCATGATGCAATAAGGTCTTCTATGAAGTCTACATGCAGGCATTGCATAAAATAATTTCTGAAATAATTTCTACATGACTTTATTACAATATTTTAACTCCTTTATGTGGAGATATAACACTGGGCTGTAAAATGTAGAGTTATAAGTCTAAAATAATTTACTCCTATGTGTTTGTCCTGTATTTCTTATTTCACTAAACTGAAGCTGCCTGAAACATCCAGTTTCTCTGTGTAGCCTATCCGTCTGTCTAGAGATAGAAAGTGAAAGACCAAATTATATTGGTATTGTATTTCCATTGATAAGTATGGTGGGCAGACAAAAGTCAAATTTGGAGTTTCAATTCATGTTTTGCAAAAGGTCTGTTGTCCAGATTAGGGGACATCCACCCACAGTATGGAATAGTGCAGAGATTCCTGAGTAGCAGCAGTCCTCAAATAGGGACCGAATAGCAGTCCCAGGGTGACTTTCGAAGTGAATTGGTCTGAAAACCCTGGTGCTTCTGGGTTCTTTCAGGGCTCCTGCTGAATTTGTTTCCTCAGTGCTCTTTTGTATAAACTTGCTTCTTCCCCTGGAAGTGGCTTGAATATTTCTAATGCAGTAGAAACATGCAAAGTGATTTTACGAGAAGTGACTTGTGGCTAATATCCTCTAAGAAAATGGTATGCCAGTCTTCTTCAGGGCATAATCAACTTGTACTGGGATGCAGCGAAGAGCCTCCCTTCACTTGGAATTTCCTTGGGATTCCCATCCCCCAAACTAGATGCCTACAGTCTTTCTTCAGAAGAGGAACATGGATCTTGAGTCTCTTGGTTGGCAAAAAGAGTATCTACTCGCTGTGGAAAATGTGGGTTTGATCTTTCAGTTTCTCAGATTCAGAAAGGGAGTTTGGGTCCATGGTCCTGCCTGAGTGCTCTAACCATGAAGAATTTATCTGAAAGTGAATCTCAGTCCCACCTCTTTCTGGACATCGTTTATGCAGGCTCTGATTTTCTGGTGTGTTTAGATCACGGCTAAGTTAGGGTCAGTCCATGAAAGAAATCTATGCTCAAAGGTGAGGTAAGTGCTGAATGACTCGAAATGGTTGAGATAAATGTTTCTAGGCCTACTGAAAAGCAGAACTTTAATTGTCTGGAGTGCACCAGTGTGAACAACTGGATCAACTACAGATTTCATGTGTTTCTTCATTTGGCAGCAACTAAGTATGGATTTTGAAGAAGCCAGTTTTGGCACCGGAGCTTCTTTCTTCAGAGAAGATAGTTCAAAGCAGATTTCTTGCACACTAGCTAGCGGCTCTACTCTGACTTCCCAGATAGATACAGCTGACATATTGTAAACTGCCTCAAACTTATTATACAGGGCAGCCACAGAGTTTCCTAAATAGGTTGCTGTTCATGAACACAGCAGAATGTACACAGCAAGTCCCACTTTTTTGTGAAGATGCTTGAAAAGCCACAGAAAAGGGAAGGTGAAGTGGGGCTTTTTAGAGTCATTGGCAGGTGTGGCTGATTCCTGACAAACTTCTCTTATCGCTGCCCTTGTATTGGGAGATAGGTCTCGTGTCAGTGGTCTGGTGAGTACACAGAAGACCTCGTACCTCCTGGAAGACAGGCTCATCTGCAAGGCAATTGCTCATGTGTGAGATGTAACTCAGATGTCAGATATGCCACTTGTTTGCAGCCTAGTTGATCTGTACAGGATGTGTGCATGTCTCCAGGTCTTACACATCAGACAGCCAAGGCAATTACAGATAATATGTAGATTCTGCCAGTCAATCTGCCAGCTGCAGAGATAATAAGGCAGCTGAAGTTCACTTCTGAACAAAGGTGCTACAAAACTACAAATGTTTGCAGTTGTCATGAATTAACAATCTTGTCTTTGGCAAGGCTTGAGTTCACTTCAGAACACAGTTCCACACCATTTCACATTCAAGTCATTCCAAGACATAAACTACTAAAAATCCCAAGAATTAGAACACAGTAGAACACAGTATGACGTAGCTCATTCCTTCCAATTAGTATTGCCATTAGAAGAATATAATTTATGGCTGTGGGATCAATTCTATGGTTTTGGACTGAACAAATTCCCCCTGAAAGTAAATGCATGTATTCTGAACTCAACTTGGAATACTTCAGCTCTCTTGTCTGTTAGGATAAATAAACATTAATTTAAGGTTACATGAATGCATGTGAGAAGCTTCCTAAATCTTTATGTACAGTACAAACTACTTTGGCTTTCGGATTTAAAAAAAAAAACCAAACAAAAACCTCTTTCACTATTGCTTACAACTTTAGATGTATCCTTGTCAGACACAATGATTCCTGAGTCAGCAGAAATAAATTATTCGTAACAAGTGCTCAGACTAGCAAACAATCAATTTCCATCATTTCCATCAGACAGTTAATATTTGCAGTAAATCCCTTAAAAGAACCTTTCCAAATGCAAATATATTCTGCAGAAAGGAAACAGCAAAAGCATCCTGTATTTCTCTGCAGTTCAGCAATACTCATTGCCAACACCAACATCATATAGTCTCAGAGCTATGTTTTTCTTATTCTTCCACTGTGCTCTTTGAGGTTACATCGGGCAAACCATCTTAGTATCAAAGTCCTCCACACACACAGGCGATATGAATTTGGATGTTTTTCTTCCTTGTTTGTCCTTGGAAAAGCTATTGCAAAAGTTTTATCAAGTTATCAGTCTTTCAGGTAAAGAAAGGGACATAATAAACCCTCTTTCTAATCTTTTCAGGAACTGAGGAGAACACCATAACATTCAGGTAGTAGAATAACAGCATAAGAAATCTTTTACACACAGAAATAACTAATGGCTGAGAAGTGACAATAAAATGTTTCTGCCATGTGTGTGCTGCTTGTTTTGGTTAGAACATATTTTGAAATATGCTTTAAAGATCCCTCAAGGATGATTTTGTTTTTGATGTTGCAAGAATCCTCCATGGCTGCCCTTTGCACAAGAACCTGATGTATTATTGGTGATGGGAAATCTTTGCTTCTGAGAAAGTCTCGAAAGGACATTTAAAGTGTTTGGGTTGGGTTTTGTTGTGAAATTAAAATTTAGGTCATATGACCTGTAGAACATGTCTGGCAGAAGAGCCAGGCTTCAGAAAAGAGATGAGTTTGCCTCACTTGCAATGGCATTTTTCCATTGTTTTGCTGGTTTATTTCTATTGAAATTATCCATGCGACATTTAAGTAACAAAATTGCTACTCAGATTGGGTAGTTGTAAGAGTTTTGTATTTATATTATATGCAAGGAAAATTATCACTAGTGATGAGACAGAAAACACCATATTCTTTAAAATTAGAATTTAGTAGTGTTTTATATTAGTTTAATGGGATTATTCTCAAGGTAGATTCAGGGAGTCAAATTTCAATGCAAATTTTCTTGATTTTAATCTCTTCAGAATCTGGCCATTGATTTCTAAAACTGTGTGTTACAACTAATGTCTGCTCAAACTGTTTAGCTGTTTATGTAATTTGGGTTACAAATTAACTTATTTAATTTTGTTTGTCATCGAATAATTTGCATTGATTCTTCAGCAATCTCACATGTAATAGACCTACTTCCTCACTTTCTCCTTCTGTTTAATTTCTTTCTACTACAGGTCTAACTTTTCTAAAGGATTCTTTCAAAATCATACCTGTGGTATCAGGCTATTGTTTTGAGGAAAAAGGCAAAGTACATTAAGCTTAACTTCAGTGTTATTTTCAAACATCTACAACTCTATTTACTTCAATAGACTTGTTCTGGCTTAACACCACTCTAACCTGGAGGGTTTTAGAGGCCTTGGCTAACTTGAAGTTTTGTCAGTCATGAAAATTCATTGTCCCTTGAGGCAAATATTAACCTTGCCTTCATCCTGCACCAATATTTACTTTGTAAATCAATAAACCTTGATGTTTAATCACTCCTGTTAAAGTCAGTGTCTGTTTAGTATCTCATACTACATACCATTACTGCCAAGAGTAAATTTAAAATCTCATTTTTATTGAAATGCTGTGGTGAGGTGTCTTCCTTTGATGTTAACAAACATTTGTAGAGCTTGTTTACTATTATAGAATCATAGAATCATAGAATGGTTTGGGTTGGAAAGGACCTTAAAGATCATCAAGTTCCAAGCCCCCTGCCATGGGCAGGGACACCCTCCACTAGACCAGGTTGCTCAAAGCCTCATCCAGCCTGGCCTTGAACACCTCCAGGGATGGGGCATCCACAACCTCCCTGGGCAACCTGTTCCAGTGTCTCACCACCCTCATAGTGAAAAATTTCTTCCTAATG
>VZTO01000063.1:149642-168435 GCA_013400615.1 Syrrhaptes paradoxus
TTTCCAGTGAGGGTGACAGAGCACTGGAACAGGCTGCCCAGAGAGGTTGTGGAGTCTCCTTCTCTGGAGACATTCAAAGCCTGCCTGGATGCGTTCCTGTGCGATCTGATCTAGGTGTTCCTGCTCCGGCAGGGGGATCGGACTAGATGATCTTTCGAGGTCTCTTCCAATCCCTAACATTCTGTGATTCTGTGAGTCTGTGTGTGACACTAGTAGTGGTGTGACAGTGGTACAGATTTGGAAATCCAGATTACTATTTCAGGTATAGGTGTTCCTGCATTAAACTGCTTCTTTTACAGACACAAGTGCACGCACAGAAATGTAGGCACGTGCTTCATCCTTTTAATATTATTGGTCTAATTGGTCTGGGTGAAAGAAACTATGCCATACCTGTCTTATGGTAACGACATAAGTGATTTTCACATCAGCTACTGAACACATCTAATAACTGCCACTCCCAAAAGTAGATCTTGCTGAACTCTCCTGGGTCATTAATCCTGCCCTGCCTTTCATCATATGTGCAGAGACAGAATATCCTAGCACCCATATATCCTCCTCACTGCTTTTGTGTCCTGTTTTTGGCCTAACGTTAGATACTGAATTTTATCTGGGTTATACGCACAAAATATGTATGCTAGGTCAGGAAGTTTCCTCTTCCAAATAAACAAATGCACTGTAATTCCTTTCTTTATTTCTTTCTGTCAGGAGAAAAAATAAATGTCATTTGGTTTCAGCATGGGGGATCAGAGGCTGTAGTACTAAACTGATCATTTGTTTCTCAGTTTGCTCAAGTCTCTTGTCTTCAAAATGAAAAGAAATTAGCAGAATAGCATCTGCTTTCCAGAATGCTTTAACCTGAGAGTAGCTTATGAAGAGAGAACAACAAGTTACCACTAGAAAAAGGAGATGGAAAAATTAAAGCTTGGATTGAAGTCTTTAAAAAAATATTAGAACATTTCCTTAACCAAAATAAATGTGCGAGCATTTTTTTTTTACAATCTTGGATGTACTCATAATATATAGTTAAATTACAGGCATATATGTTGCTGCACTCTCTTAAATATTTCCACTGTACTCTGAATGGTGTCAAGTCTATATTGAATAGGTTTGTTCTTTAGATAGCATTGGATGTGCTCATATTTGCCTGAGCTCAATGCATGCGGGACGCTCAACTTCTCCAGTGGTGTTTAACTTCTTGTAAGATGGGGGCCCCAGTTTCTGCTTTAGCTGAAGTGTGTAAGCTACTTTTAAAATATATTTTTAGTGTTATGCAAAATATTCTTTCTGTGAGTCCGATTATGTGTCAGCCTAATTCCCACACACCTCTCAAACACAAATTACAAGGGCAGCAAATACACGTTCAAATTCCAAATATGCTTTAGTGTAGCACAATGGTTAAAGATTTCTTTTTTTTTTCTTTTTTTTTTTTTTTTAAAGCTAGTTAGTGCAGTATTAGGTAGGTCACTCTGGCCACATTCCCAGAATTTAACAGTGGGGGCCTTGTGGAATGCTAAACAATGTGTATAACAGCATTCAGGCTCTCCGTGAGCCAATCCGTCAAAACATTTGCTGCTTTGAAAATGTGTTCTTCAAAAAAGTGGGCATATGGAACTTATTAGAGTATTTGGTGGAGTTCAGGCAGCAGAGCCCAAGAGAAGCATAAAAACATTTGAGGACACAATTCTACCTTAAGGTAATAGGATCTCTAAACTGTTCTTTTGCAATCAAATACATACAAAATACAGGCGAGAAACATCCTGAATGGAGACATTTGACATTCCAAACTGTCACAAGACCTTAAGTAAAGAACTTGTAATAATAGTGAAAAAAAGTAGTGGTTTTATTGCAGCAATGGCTGGTATGTTTGGTTCTGTTTCCTCAGCAGTGTATTGATTCTTGGCTCTTCAACAGTTCAAGTTTTATCGAGGAGTTCTGACTCATGGTTTCACTGCAGTGGATTTCTGTGTCTCTGGTGCATTGACAGTGAATATCAATCACTCTCCTTGGAGATGAAAAAAGACAGTACTGCAGATGAGAGAAACAAATGAGCTGCCATTTTCTAGCATCTGCTTGTACCTTCTTCCAAGTGACTCCTTGTCACTGTCACACAGCAAGGACAGAATGACCCCAGAGTGAAAAAAACTTCCTCACAAAGTGTTAAAAAATAAAGCAAAATGCACAAATAACTCAGATCAAATTTTGGCTTTGGTAGCCACAGCAAGAGACAGCACTGGGTTTTGCTGCTCCAGGGGTAGTCCTAAAGCAGCCTGTTACATGGAGTCCTTCTTTGGGGACAGAATTAGAAGAGGGTGAAGGAATCTATTCAACCCCTGTGTTCTCTCCCTTCCTCTCATCAACTCTTGTCACTCCTCTGAGCATGAAACTTGCCTGTGCAGGTTCTTTACACCACACTTCTAGCTTTGAGCACTATTGCAAAGAATTAAAAGGACACTGTCCTTGTGTTGCCGCTTTCATACACTTGAGTGCTACAGGTTAGTGTAGTATTTGGACTTCTGACTGACATTTTCTGTCCCATAAAAAGACTGAAATCTAAGGTTAGGGACTTTTTTTGTTGATGTATGTGTATTTTGGGATAGTTCTCTTGCTGTGTGGCTGTAGTGCAAGGAGACAAAATGTGATGTTTATGTATTAAAAATTGATTGTTACCTTTTAAAGGTTGATGCCCATTTGCTGCTATAGTGTACTTTGCTGCTACGGTAGTCTTTGCTATCCTAGTGTTTGAACGAAGAATTGAATTGCATAGCAGGCTTTGACAGTTCTGGCACTTTTATACAGAATCTAAGAATCAGTTACTGTTCTTAGTAGGCAAGCATTGCAGGAGTGATGGACAACAACCCCATTGCATAGAAGTACTGTGCTATCAGGCAATGCTGAAGTTATTTGCCATTGAAATTGTTGAGAGAGCTGCAACATCAGTCATATGCCTCATCTTGCAATCCATGTCTTGGCTTGATCCAGTTCTGACTTACACTGCCTGTCCATGCTGTGCCCCTGTTTTCAGTCCCCTGCATTGCTTCCTCAAGGGCAGGATGCTGCTGTGTACACAGCCTTTCTTCTTGGGGGGTGTGGAGAGGGAACGGGCTGGGGATGGGCTGTTCTCTCGCTTGCCATGCTTCAGAAGGCAACACACCTTTCATTCCTCTGCATCCAGGCCAAGTTGGTACCCATGCAGTGCCCCCAAGGATGTGCAGGGAAGGATCCTTGCATTGTTAATGCTGCTTTTTTTCAACCTCTACAACTGACTAAAGCATCCCAGAAAATGGGTCTCAGCCCTGAGACATTCTTATGACTGTGGAAGAGAGAACAAGGAGGGAGAGTGAAACATCTCTGCCTTCAATCACAACCCCCTGAAAACCTCACTGACCCTTGTTCAACAAGCTTAACATACTTCGAAATATCACGAGACTCTATTTGTTATAATTAGTACCAGGAATTCAAATGGCAGTGCCCCTATCTACTCTGAAGAAATGCTGTATTTTTTTGTTATGCAAAAATTTACGTTGTCCTTGAACGAGGCTGTGGCATCCATCAGAAGCTTTTCCTTTTTGCTTTATTTCCTGTTTTTGGAAGAGATTCCTGGGACAGAAAATCTTCCTGGGAACTGGACACTCTTGTATGAGTGGAAACTTTTGAAAAAGGAAATTGCCTGTAGTGGTTTGTGGTTGCCTCCATTACTGGGCTGCAGAGAATGAGTAGATCAAGTTAAACTGCAGATAAATTCTCAGATCCCCCTGTCACTCATTTTTTCCCACGTGAGGGAAGTGAATCTGCCACATTCAAGGGCTTAATTTTCACATGGCAGAGACATGACACTGGAGCCACAGTTCTTGAGCCAGGGCAATATTTTTGCCTATAACACAGACAAGAAAGAAAATAACTTCAAAACTGCCCAGACAGAAACTTCAAGGAAGAAATTATTTACTGTGAGGGTGTTGGGACACTGGAACAGGTTGCCCAGAGAAGTTGTGGATGCCCCATCCCTAGAAGTGTTCAAGGCCAGGTTGAGCAAGGCTTTGAGCAACCTCTTCTAGTGGAAGTTGTTCCTGCTAGTAGCAAGTTTATTGGAACTAGATGATCTGTAAGATTCCTTCCAACCCGAAGCGTTCTATGATTCTATGATTCAGAAGTGCTGTGCTTTGTCCTTCTGCCACTCCTTTTGAAGTCAAGGACTTAACCCACTGTGTTAGATTTTAACAGAGTCAGAACAATGTCGAACTCCTTTAAGAAAATCCCACCCATTATTTTCAGTGCATGGTTTTATCAAGCCAAAAGATTTTGGTGCTGGAAAAGCATTGCAGGACTTTGTAATGCCCAGACTTGAGCTCCCTGATTTCTTCATGTTAGCACCGTCCCTTCAGGGTGTCCTTGAGTCTTGTTCTCAGACTGTAAGAGTAGTGCTGCAGCTGACCCCTTGGCATGGCCTGATTCTCATCTGAAAGAGAGGGCAGGAGCAAAATTACTTCCACCAGCTGTGCTGGCTGTATGTCTACTAGAATGGGTGGCCATGCGTCCTATAGGACAGTCTCTTCCTTTGTGCTGTCTTCCTTCCCTTTTTTTGTTGTGTACCACTGTAGTTCTCAGCTGCTTGTGGTCCTGTGCATGAGCTTTTCCAGGAAGGTTAGTAATGCAGTACTGACTTCTGTCCTAGTGGCTGTGTTTCTAAGGACCAGGTTGTTCTGTTTGCTCATTGTCATTATGTGGCAGAATACAGCATCGGGTCTTAGCTCATTGATGTATCGATGGGTTTTCTTTTGTTACAGGAAATAAGGGTTTGTGTTCAAGGGATTCTGCTATCGCACCTCCAGTTAAAGTCACTTACCAAGCTTTATGAATCCTTGACATTGAACTGGGTTTTCTTATGTCTCACTGGTGTACTGCTCAGAGTTCAGTCCTGGAGTAACTAAACAAATGAAACATTTGATATTGAGATCTGTCTGTATTCTGCTCTCTGTTGTGGCTGGTACCTATTGAGACATTAAACTTTGTTCTTCTCAAGTTATTTTATTTATATAATTTTAATTTATTTTACTTCAGTATTCTACAGCCACTTCCTGAGGGATTTGTGCCTGGAAAAATCAGAAGAATGAGCCATGTAAGTCCATGAGAGAAGTTATAAAATAAACATTATACTATGTGTGGGGTAACATTTTTTACTGCAAGTGACTGCTCTCACTTTCTGGCATTTATACACATAGCCATCTGTTTGAAGGCTGTTTGAAGTGGCTGTATTCCAGCATTTATGTAACTTGCCTGTAGACAGGAAATGACATAATTTAGTTTCCTGAAGAATATTACCAATGCTAGAACTGAGGAAATAAAATCTACAATAAATAGAATATGTATTTTTAAACCTTTTTCTCTTTTACAGTAGGCCACCTCTCCATCCTGGTCTGACAATCCCTTCAAAGCAACGGCAAGCCCAGGAAACCCCATTCATTTCACATGAATTTTCACACATGTTGGTGGCAGTGGACTGCAAGCCACTGTACCCTACATGTTTGCTGAAATGAGATCCAGTGAGACAGGACTGAACTAGTACAATGGCAGAGCCTGTAACGTGCCTCCATTGAAAGATACAGGCATAAACGAACAACAGCAACTTCATAATTAGACTGTGTGAAGCTTCAGCACTTTCCAGTGACCATGAAGGAGCAGCAGCTATTTGTCATGACTGGAAAAAAACATGCAACTCCATTAATATGACCTAATCAGCTAAATACAAACCCTTATTAGGGTTTAAATTGAAAAGAAAGCTTATGTTATTAGAGTTGGCAAAAAGGCTGTTTATGCTCTGAGATATTTGTTTTAAATCTTCACCAGGGTATAAAGGTTCTCAGCTGGTGATTTTGACTGAGCCATGTAGAGTTACATTACATGGGGGCTTCCTCCTATTCTGTCCTGCCAGGAACTTTTCAAACTGTTGTTTGGCTGATAATTCCTGTCTTACTGCCCACTTTGTCAGCAGAAGTAAGTTGTCAAGTGAATTAAGGACTACTGGATCACCTACCTAGCAGCCCAAATTAAGTAGGAAGGTCATTTACTTCTCATAGAGAGTTTTTGTTATAGTTTGCATTTAATTTTCTTTGTGTGAAAGGTAATGCAAAATAAACACACCATACTCCCAAAAGGCCACCTTCGACGGGCAGAAGTTTGGTCATACTGCTGCAGATACAATTTCAAATCACATTTACAGTTTCATGGTACTTCATGTTAAATGCTAATATGAACTAATGACAAAGAAATTGCAATTTCCACAAGTTATGTTATTTCCTATGCTTCACTGTTGTTTGTAAAAGTGCTCATTAGATACCATTCTGTCAGTCCCATAAACTGTAGTGTAGCTGGGCCTTAATCTGTGACTAGTTTATTAGACAGATTTGAGCTGCCTGTTCTTCATATTCCTATACTTGTGAAAATTTTTCATAACAAAGTCATTATTCCTGTCAAAAGGAAATGGAAATGAGGACAAAGGTTGGCTGATGACCCTTAATACTTTACAGAATTAATATAATCTGCTAGTTTATGTTTCTGACTGGCTTTGGATATTCTCCAGAATATGTGGAAATCTGAGAATCCACACCCATACATTTGAAAACAGTACAAAACAGTACAAAAATATTGCTAGACTTTGTGCCTCCAGAAAGAAATTAATTCTACTTAATATCAAGGTAAGGACACCTGTTAACTGGGAGATGTTGGCTAACAAACTATGGTCTATATGATAATAATAATACAAAAGTCTAATGTAGAATCATAAAATCATAGAATGGTTTGGGTTGGAAGGGACCTTAAAGACCATTGAGTTCCACCCCCCATGCCATGGGCAGGGACAACCTCCACTAGACCAGGTTGCTCAAAGCCTCATCCAGCCTGGCCTTGAACACCTCCAGGGATGGGGCATCCACAGCTTCCCTGGGCAACCTGTGCCAATGTCTCACCACCCTCACAGTAAAAAATTTCTTCCTAATAACTAATCTAAATCTACCCTGTTTCAGCTTATAACTGTTATCCCTCGTCCTGCCTCTACACTCTGTGATAAAGAGTGTTTCCCCATCTGTCCTATAGGCACCGTTTAGGTACTGGAAGGCTGCTATTAGGTCTTCTTGGAGCCTTCTTTTCTCTAGACCCCAACTCTCTCAGGTTGTCATCATATGGGAGGTGCTCCAACCCTCTGACTATCTTTGTGGCTCTCCTCTGGACTTTCTCTAACAGGTCCATGTTCTTTTTTATCTTGGGGGCTCCACAGCTGAACACAGTACTCCAGGTGAGCATCTCATGAGGGCAGAGTAGAGGGGGAGAATCACCTCCTATGACCTGCTGCTAATGCTCCTCTTGATGCAGCCCAGGACACAGTTGGCTTTCTGGGCTGCAAGTGCATGCTGCCAGCTCTTGTTCAGTTTTTCATCTACCGACACTCCCAAGTTGTTCTCCTCAGGGTTGTACTCAATCCATTCTCTGCCCAGCCTGTATTTGAGCTTGCACTTGGCCTTGTTGAATTTCATCAGGTGGTTCACATGGGCCCACCTCTGAAGCCTGTCCAGGTACCTCTGGATGGCACCCTTTTCCTCCACTGTGTTGACCAAACCACACAGCTTGGTGTTGTTGGCAAACATGCTGCGGGTGCACTCAATCCCACTGTCAGAGAACTGAGCAACAAGGGGTTTATTTCCATCTGATTAATTTTATAGACTTTTCAGGCTGAATCAGTAAAAGCTGGTATGTAAATGCCAAACTTAATTATGGCTTTTTTTGGTATGGATCAGCTCATGACAGGAGTTGAGATCTTTGTCCAGGTCAGTACTTACGTATAACGTTAATCATGTACATGACTTCCTGTGTGTAAATATTTGTCTAAATTAGAGCCTACACAGCCATTACTAACCATGGAATTGCTATGAGACAATACTGAAACTGATTATTTTGAAGCTATTTAAACTAGCATATTAAAAAGGAACACTTTTAAATCCATTAATGAGAATGAATATGAAAAATATATTGACTATTACAGTGAATTTGGTCTTACAGATTCTTCGTATTCCTTGTAGATGCTAATTGTATTCCTATAAACTAGCAGTAAGCCTCTTGAATCAGAATTTGAAGGGTGACCATATTATAGTCTTAAGGGAATGTCTGAAAGTATGAACACCAGCTTGACCAAATCCCTAAAAATGAATGGTTGGCTAAATACAAATCTCTGCATTTCCTCCTAGTTATAAATGCCCATGGGGTAGCCTAATGAGTCTGAAAAAGCCAGACATGAACAATGAAATAAGAAATCAAAATTATTTCAAAGACATTTGTTCAGGGGATTATAATCTGTATCAGAGAGGTCCACTTTAATTTTTGTTTTCAGATTCTTCAAAAACTCCCTGTATGTTCAGTATAGAGGTCAGATATGGGATTCATTCTTAGAGGGAGGGATATGAAGAATTCAGATAATGTCTTTAATCCCTACAGGTGCACTAGGTGCTTTTATATCAATCAGATAATACTGCAGTTGCTGTGCAATGCAGAGCATCAGTTTTACCCCTGCTTACACTGAGACTGGATCAAGTGGTGACAACCAGCTGAACAACAGCAAGGAAATATGATGTCAAAGGGTCCCATTTCACACTGGGTTATTTCAAATCAATAAATTTTGTATCTGTTCAGAATATGGATTTTCAAGGAAAAACACATTGTTGTTTTTACATCTACAGGAAAGAAGAAAAGGATGTGAGCAGCACAGAGCAGATCGAGCTTTGTTAAAACCTGTATAAATGGTTCTGATACCTGCTTATGCTATGTGTTGCTGAGACACGCTTACAGATGTACTTGTTACAGTATAGGACACTTCCAACTTCAAAGGTAGCCTTATATGACCCCCTTCATCCTTAAGGTATTTTTTTTACAATCAAAACATCAACAAAGAAATGCACCTAGAAAAACAAAGAAGTGTTGTTCTTGTAACTGTGCAAGCACTGAAGTAGCATCAAGGTAGGTCCCACCCAGCCCCTATTTGTGCACGTTTACGGAGGACTCCAGTTCATAACTATTATTCCTGTTTTCCACATTGGTGGCAACAGTAGGTTGCAGGCTATTAGGCCCAGTGAATGGGATTATCCCCTCTCTGTTATCACTGTAGGTAAGGACAATCTCCATAAAGTCCCAGATGTTTATATGCTTGTGTTAAAAATAGTGACAAATAGAAGAAAAATGTACTGCCTTACTTATCTACCTAATGTACATGTATTTTTAGCTCATAAATTTTTATTGAAAATCCATGTCCTTTTCTGAAGTAAATAATTTGTGCTTAGCCAAAGGACATCTTCTATGAGTTTTGCAGGCACTAATTTTAGCTATTTCTCTGATTTTTCAAGTGCTCTCTGTACCTTTTATTGTTGTGGAACAACATGGGCAATTCAAAGTTAAAATGGTGAAACCCACTGGGTCTCAGCAGGTCCTTACTGGGTACCTACATATCAATGCATCTGCTTCTGTAGATTTTGACTATTCTTTTTATTTTTATTCAATAACAGCAACAGAAAATAGCCTGCAGACTTCCCTGAAGTCTGAACGATGGAGAGGTCAATTAGCATTTCTTGTCCTTAAGAAATTCTAGCAAATAAAAACAAAACCAAATGTATTAGATGTGGTAATGTTCTCTTCAGGAAGGAAATTTCTGAATTTTATAATTAAGGAAAAATGTAAACTTTAATTTTTTTTTTTTTTTTCCTAAAGAAATCAGGAACAATTTGTGCCTCTCAGATCACTCACTGCTTTGGAGTCCTGACTGAGTAAGCCAGAGCTGAAGGGTCCTGCAATGGGAAGCAGAATCACAGAATCACAGAATCACAGAATCACAGAATGTTAGGGATTGGAAGGGACCTTGAAAGATCATCTAGTCCAATCCCCCTGCCGGAGCAGGAACACCTAGATCAGATCACACAGGAACGCATCCAGGCAGGGGGATTGGACTAGATGATCTTTCAAGGTCCCTAGAAAGATCATCTAGTCCAANTCCCTGTCCCTCTTGAACTGAGGGGCCCAGAACTGGACACAATATTCCAGATGCGGTCTCACCAGGGCAGAGTAGAGGGGGAGGAGAACCTCTCTTGACCTACTGACCACCCCCTGTTTCTAACATGATGAGGGCTTGGGAATCTTATAATTTTCTAGGTTACCAGGTAGGGTGTGGAAAGTCTCAAAACCCTAGGATCCTTATTTCAAACTATTTCATAGGAGTTCTACAGCAAAGCATGGACTCTGATAGCCCTTGGTATAAATGTGGCTCCAGCTCCCTAACAGGGAATATGGAAGCCTTGTCATCCCTAACTTTAATGTGATCTTGATAATAAGTTTATCTCAGAGCAAAGTCTCCAGAGCCAGCAGGTGAGCCGGCAGGAAACAAAGCATGATTCCAAAAAACCGTTCTAATATTTTTGGCAGGAATAGCGGTTCATGGAAACCGATGCCATAAGGAAATAAAAGAGCCATTAATATGTCTCCAAGACTTCAATTTTGGTTTTAAATACACTGTTTTGAATTGCAAATGCACACAATATCGAGGATTTTCTGATTAAACCACCGCCACTGCTCTCATTATTATGGCTGTGGTCACAAGCTCAGTGGTGATATAAATAGGGCTTTTTTCACCCTAAACACTCAGTGTGGATATATTTGAGACATGAAAAACTATACTACAGGAAGAGGCTATAGTCCTAGCAGTGTCAGAGGAGTACAGGTAGAACTCCCAATCTAAAAAAGTGGAATAAAATATGATTGTAGGATAGAAAACATTAAATGAAAGTGTGAATACCAAATATGGTGTGTGACTCCATTTCCAAGCAGTCTCAGTTGTGTTCTGCAGTGGTTATATAATTTAAAGTTTTTTGTTATGGTATTTGTGGTATGGAGGATTTAGTATTTTGATATTTGGTTTCATTTGGTTTCAGCATGGGATGAAACCACAAAATGCTGAAACTATCAGTGAAGGAGAGAGGGCCCTAGACTTCTGTGCCAGTCCCACCTGTCTGTCCCAGTGGTGAGGACACTGAAAGCCTCAATCTCTTGCCTTGGTCATCTGCAAAACAAGTCAACTGGGGGAAACAGTGTTATGGAAGGACCATTGTGTTTGAAGGCCTCAGTTTCCTAAATGAACAGACCCCTTCCCTGCTCATCTCGTCTGGTCGCTATGGGACGGGGCTGCCATTGCAAAGCCACGGTCCTGCCTGCCTCACCATCCCCTCAGCTCCCAGATTGCCCTCCCTCACCAAGCAGAAAGTCCAACTTTCTTGGGAATTTGGCGTCTCTGATGCTCTGCCAAACACCTCACTATGTGTTTGCAGAGCTGGCAGGTGAGTTAGAAGTAGTCATGACATGTTCCAGTGTCTGCCCCATGGGAAGGAATCTCTTAGATTCCTATTTCGGTTCCCTTGGAACAGGAACCAAACTGTTTTGTGGCATGTTTTATAGAATTGGAGAATCATTTAGGGTGGAGAACATAAGAACATAAAATCCAACAATTAACCTAACACTACCAAATGCACCTCTAAACTATGACTCTAAGTGCCACATCTACAGGTCTTTTAAATACCTCCAGGGATGATGACTCAACCACTTCCCTGGCAGCCTGTTCCAGTGCTTGGCAGCCCTTTAGGAGAAGGAAATTTTTCCTGATAGCCAATCTAAACCTCCCCTGACACAACTTGAGGCCATTTCCTCTTGTGCTATAACTTGTTACCTGGGAGAAGAGACTGACGCCCTCCTTGCTACAGCCTCCTTTCTGGTGGTTGTGGAGAGTGAGCGGTAAGGTCTCCCTTCAGCCTCCTTTTCTCCAGGCTAAACAACCCCAGTTTGTTCAGCTGCTCCTAGTAAGACAGGTTCTCTAGACACTTCACCAGCTTCTTTGGACACACTTGAGCATCTCAATGTCTTTGTTGTACTGAGATGCCCAAAAGTGAACACAGTGTTTGAGGTGGGGTCTCACCAGTGCCAAGTACAGGGAGACGATCACTTCCCCAGTGCTGCTGGCCACACTATTTCTGACACAAACCAAGATGCTGTTGGTCTTCTTGGCCACCTGGGCACACTGCCGGCTCACATTCAGCCGTCTAACAACCAACACCCCCAGGTCCTTTTCCTCCAGGCAGCTTTCCAGTCACTCTTCCTGAGGCCTGTAGCGTTGCATGGGGTTGTTATGACCAAAGTGCAGGACCTGGCACTGTCTTGTTGAATCTCATGTGATTGGCCTTGGATGGATCCAGCCTGTCGATGGATCCAGCCTGTCCAGATCCCTTGGTAGAGCCTTCTTATCCTCCAGCAAATCAAGACTCCTGCCCAACTTGGTGTCATCTGCAAACTTACTGAGGGTGCACTCGATCACCTCATCTGGATCATTCATAAAGATATTAAACAGAACTGGCCCCAGCACTGAGACCTGGGGAGCACCACTTGTGACCAGCTGCCTGCTGGATTTAACTCCATTCAACATAACTTGGACCTGGCCTTTCAGACAGTTTTTTACCTTTCCAAACCAAGACTAGCCAGTTTCTCCAGGGGAATGCTGTGGGAAATGGTGTCAAAGTTTTTACCAAAGTCCAGTTAAATAATATCCATGGCCTTTTCCTCGTCTACTAGGCGAGTCATCTTGTCACAGAAGATCAGGCTAGCCAAGAAGGACATGCCTTTCATAAACCTATGCTGGTCACCTGGTTGTCCTGTACATGGTGTTTCAATTTCAGAAAAACAATCATGTTCTAACAAAAAAAAATCATTAAGATTTTTCACATCTTCTCTGTGTTTTTTCCTTCTTTAATGACTATTTAAATGAAAGCAGCAAGAACAAGTGATAAATATAAATAAGGAAAAGAGCAACAAATGAAAAATTCTACTGAGTTTCTGAGTTCATTAGGATTCTCCAGGAACCACATCCAGAAAGTATTTTTAAATACTTCTGGAGAACTTCAGGCAATTTTCTTGAAGTAGGGTTTCTCTGAAAACAGTTTAGGCAGTGAGTGATACATGCTTACTCTACAGAACAGTTCCTGACTTTACTGAATATCTGCACACTTTGGCAATACATTTTCCACTGTCAGCTTTTCAAAACCAGCAGCACGGACTTCCCACTTATGCCTGATTTGAGTTCTGAGATCATGAGTTGAACTTAAACATGCATGTGTATTGCTTTATGTATTAAGTATATTTGAATCTGGCAAGGCACGATCAGCTAGGCGTGGAACAGCACCTTGCCATGTTTCTTAGAGGTGTGAAGAAATATTTCACAGAGCTTTATTCTGCATTCTCCAAAACACAGAACTTGGTCTATAAACACATGTGGTTGGGAAAGCATTCGTGTGATGCCAAAACTTACTATAAATTCTTATTCAACAGCTTGGACACTGCTTACAGAGTTGAAATATCTTTTACACTAACACCACAGTTCTATAAGTAGCTGTATAAGTTAAGCTAGTGTTGATTTACCCCATTCTTGCCTCTTCTGCAGCCTATGCTAAGCCCATTTTGGACTGTCATTGTGATAAACCAGACTGAAGATCACATACAGCTGGAAAAAATCCACATCAAACATCAGAGGGAACACTCTGTGTGTGGGTGTTTTCAGCAGGATCTATTCAAAACACACAGATGTTTATAAGGGACAAATTGACAGGGACTACTGTAGCCCAAGCTTTTGACAAATTATACTCCATACAGACTGGCAGTGAAAATTTGGCTCTAATACGTGTGCAAATTACTCCCCCATCAAAGCCCATTTTTTTCTAAGGCAAACATAGCAGTCTTAGTTGGCATAAAATCTCATTTATACATTTCAAATAACATTTGTATGCCCTGGAGCAAAACTGATTTTCAGCCCTGGAAGTGTCAGGGTGTTTGGCTGAGTAGTGTGGCTCTGTGTTCCTGCCACCCCCAGCTCTGGCAATGCTGGGACTGCACATGCCAGGGCCCCTCAGCTTTGCAGTGTCATCCAGAAGGGTATTTATTCTTCTGTAGGCTTCAAAAACAGGAAGTGACATTTCAAGTAGTTGCAGATTTACTGTGAGCCCATGGCTTGTCCCTCTGCATTGTCCTCACTTTCCTGTTTGAGCTTGGAGGAAGTGGCCAGAGGGATGGGGGAGGGAGATCTCCCTGTGATGCTTCTCAGACTGCAGCCTACATTACTTAGGGGAAGAGTGATGGAAACATATACAAACCCTTGCCAAAGGCTCACAAGAAATATTTGACATCTCACCTATATCAACAAGCAGGAGTTAAAGGTTAAATCACACACAACCCAAGCGTTTGGGAAAAGGATGTGTTTATGTCATCAACTTCTGTCAGGCTGTAAAGGAACAGCGTACAACAGTGGAACAGGCTCTGAGCTATCAGGAAAATACACTGTGGCTTAGTGCTGCTATCTGTGAACACAGAAAGCAACAATTGCTTCTATGTATTTATATTTTCATATCCAAATACCTTTTTCAACTCTATCACCATTTGGATGGTTAAATGGGGAGTACACGGAGTGGACACTGCATGTGCGTAAACATGAATCATTACACAAGTACTCTGGTCTCCCATGTCGTATCACTTCATGTGGGGAGCTGTCACTAAGGAGTCAATCGGCATTGCCCACTCATGTAATTTATGGATTAGAGAATTCAAAGTCCCAATGTGTTTTCTAAGATAATGAATTGTGATTCTAAGAGCTGAATTAAGGAAATACTATCTTAGTTACTACGTGCCAAAATACTGTAGAGGCTACTTCAGCCTATATAATGCTAGTACCTCTGTGGTTGTACTTCAGGAAAAGTGATTCTGCTGGCCATTGCTCCTTCAGTCTGCTGAAAAAGCGGCAAAATTTGACAGGATCTGCTCGACAAACCATGAAATGTTCTTCCTCATTTAATTTCTAGTCATAGTCAGTGTGAATTTACTGTACAAAGACTGATCCTCAAGAGAGAAAATGAGTCTTATTGTGAGGTAATGACTATAATTTGTATGTTGCTACAGTTTTCTCTTCATATATATTACCCAGCCTTTAGCCAGCTGGGACTTATCCCACCTAGCTTTAGCAGTTTATAACAGGTACTCAGAATTAGTTGTTTCCTCTGCAAACACTGTAAAGGCACAGGAACTCTTAGAAGAAAATTCACTTTACATGCCTTTTTAGATGGATAGATCACTGATTATAAAGGGAAGTTATATAAATGGTTTATACTAAATTTCTGAGTTTTACATGGCTAATGTTAGGTAATTAGACTCTTGCTGTATGTAATTAATTTCTTATATTTTGCACAAATAAAATGAAAAATAACTTTGGGACAAGAATTAAGGGACAGTACTAGTTGTCTGTGACTGTGTCCCATTCATTAAGAAAAAATGCACCAGTGCATAATCATTCATAGTACTCAGTATTATATGCCAACAAGTGGTAGCATGAATATAAATATTGTGCTGGCAGGGAAAGACTAACTTTTGGAAATCTTCCTCTCACAATAGGCAAAGATGCCGACAGCACTTGCAGAAAACAGAATAAAGTAGAACAACATACCAAATAAATGTTGCAGCATAGGCTTTCTTATTCATGTTCTGTCAGGCTAGAGGTTATCAACATTTATTTAGTTATGTGTGTTAGACAATATCATTTGAGATACAGACATTGTGCTGGTAGTCCTCATTTATAAAATGAAACAGTCTGGAAGTTATTCTAGGATGCTTGATTATTTTATTTTTAGGTAAATCCTTCCTTATCGGCAGTGTTGTGTTTCTTGGTTCACTGTTAAAAATATTTTGTCTTAATGATTTTCTCTTTCCTGAACTTAAGTAATTGTGATTTGAGTCTCAAAGGTCAGAGGCAAAGAGAGAGGTACCACTGAGCTTAAAGACCAGAGCCAGAGGCTGCAAAGGAAGAATGAAGATGGTTGATCTGAGATCTATACACTGTTCTTTCCTTACAGTAGTATCTTTCCCCCCATATGCCCATTGGGCCAGCTACTCAGTTATTTGTTTGAGTGCATGGGTGTCTCTGTCACCACAGCATCAACTGTCACCATGCACCGGTGACAATGGATCAATTCCTCTTTACTAAAGCTCATACAGAGCATACTGCCATATTTTTACTTTTGTTATCCAAGTGGAAGTTCTATTCCATTAAATAACTGATGACACCATCACATTGTCCTCAATAGTAATTTATAATATATTGTTAAATGAAGCTTCAGCTAAAATCTACATCAAGAAAACTGTGTGAAATAAACCCTCTATATTTTCCCCAATCAACTTTTACAGACTGCCACTATTTAAAAAGAGAAGTTCTTTAAGTTTTCATATAGTTGCCACTCAAAACTCTTTTCTTAACATGCTCCATTTGGAAAAGTGGATGTGTACGTCTCTACTTTGAGAGCGCTGTCACAGCCTGTTGCAGAGATGCTACCCTTTGCAATAATATATTACAGCTAAAATTTGAATACCCGTATTACAAAAATCATTACTATATTATTAATAGTTTGTTTTCCCCAGGAACAATCTGACATACGAAATGTTGATCTTAGCCCTGTGGCCCAGCCATGCTGTCACACCTTGCCGTTGTGGTATAAGTTTAAAATGTCTTATAAGCTCAGTTCGGGCTCTCAGCTTTGATGGGATACAGACAGCAACTGTGCTGTCCCTTGAACTATGACCTTAAACAACCAGGCTTTTTCCTTCCCCATGGGAATCATGTGATTGCAGTCTCAGCGGATAATTTTTCCTGGATTTTTTTCATGGTATTTCCTACACAGGAAAATCACCCTGTTATCTAATGTTGAAAGATTACCAACAAACATTTTCACATTTTTTAAAAAAAGTATGTCTTCTTCCCTTTCATTGCTTATCTAAAAACACATGCTTTAGAAAAACTAAGAAAGGATCACAAATGTATTTTTTTCACACAGGACAGAAAATAAGCAGTTGTAAATATGATCATGCAGCTGTTAATCAAGAAACTTCAGTATAATATGAAAAGAAAAATAGTTTAACAGCACATTTGGCATTTTCCACCAAAACAGAAATAAGTCACAGCTCATAGTTGTCACAGAAAATGTTCCATATTCTCAGACTTTGAATTCCAACAGAAAAAATTTTCAGGAAGAATTTGTGCTCTTCTGTTCGTGCAGTCCCTCACAATGACACAGCTAACATGCCTTCACAGGCTCGTATCTTTATGTATCTGTAGTTACGTTTTCTTGACGAAACAGTCCAAGCAGGCGTTCAAGGGTTCATGCAGTATGTGAAATTCTCAGAAACAAAAGCGTGATAAACTGAATACTGCTCTCAGTAACTTCGATTTGTAGCTGAACTAATCCAGAATTTATACCACTGTATCTGATAAAAGAATCTGACTCAACAGCACTCACAGTTGCTGGGCTACAGGAAGCTGACTGCCTTATTGTTGAATGAAAATCAGTGGCGATGTCAATTCAGATTTTGTCTGAAAAAAAACGGATTTTTTTGTATACAGAGACATGCTCCATTCATCATACATACAGTGTACTTTTAAATGAGATAGCATGTGTTTACAAAGAAGTGCATCTTCCCTGTGCTGAAAAAAAATAATCTATATGAGTCAAATGTTTCTGTATACAAACAGCTTCAATAAATCAAAATTTTGGTTTAAGCTAATTTGTAGTTCTGAGAATATGTATTCAATACTCTTTCATTGCTTGCAAAAGTTGTTATTAAATGAGTGGCTGCTGACATACATAAGCAAATTCAAACCATTCATTCCTGGCTTATCTTTCAGATCCCGAGAGTGGGAAATTAATGGAAGAAAGTGTTTCTTACAAGATTTTCCTTTGTGACATCCACAAAAGACTGTTTTCTCCTATGTTTTCCCCTGTGGATTATGATTATTATGTTTCCAGGCATCTGACTGCAAATCCAAGATCCTAGGGCTCTTTTACAAGTCCTAAACTGAGTGACTTCATATTCTTCTTGCAAGCCTTTGCAATTCTTTTGCTATAGTCACTAACTCAGCTCCAGGGAAAATTAAGACATTTTAAAGAATGGTAGTAAATCTACCTCACCAAATCTCAGTGGAGTAATGATACAGGTGGGGTGGGATGGTTTTGCCATTACTGGAAAGGTAACAGGACTCACTTGGTAACATAACATTTTGTTTAAGCAAATGTGCTTTTTTCACCTACTAATGACCTGTCATGAATGATCAGAAGATGAGCACTGGTAACTACTTCTCCTTTGGCTAAGGTATTACAGAGCTTTGTTTTTAGGAGTGAAGATTCTGAATCTGATATAAATGCAATATGCAAATGCAGGCTATGAATTTTATTTGTTATACACCAACTGCTCACCAGAATTCTCTTCTGTTTCTCAAGATGTGTAAGAAGAAACTTTCTAAAAGACAGAGAATTGGTGAAATTTACCATGTTTTCAAAACTAGGTCAAGGGGTCAAAAAGTAATCATTTTTTATCAAAATATACCATTTTCTACCCTGTTTTCTAAACTACAGATACACTGTCTGTCAGAAGGATCTTCCTTTGATACTTATATAAAGTATGAAGAATTTGCCTCTTGACCACTTCCAGCCAAAAATCCATAGAAGATTTTGATTTTCAAACAGAAATTTAGAAAGCAATAAATAGTTCAAAAATCCTGTGTTCACAAGCCTGGAGTTCGAGTCATTTTTCCATCTACTATAAGCCTGGACACACTGCATCTTTCCTGACGTACCATGCTCTCATACGCAAGTCTCTGATCTTACTGGAAAGTTTTCTGCCCCACCTATTTTACAACACC
>VZTO01000064.1:0-15339 GCA_013400615.1 Syrrhaptes paradoxus
GTCGGGGAGGAGCACCCCACACATCATGGCCTGCGTGAGCATCCCTGCATCCAGGAAGAATAGCTGCCCACCTTGGGCTGAAAAAAGAGCAAGAAGCACTCGGAGAAGACAGAGATGGAGTAAGTGATTGCCTGAGGCAAGAGACAGCTCCAGCTGAGCATCAGTGGCATCAGCAAGCTCTGAGAACCTAACTGCAGGAGGAGCTCAGGGGAAGGATCCCAGTCTTTCCCTAAAGGTCTTGAAATGTCTCACTGGAGCACAAAGCCCCAGTGAAAAGCTTCCTTTGAATGGATGCCAAGCAAGAGAGGTTATAGCTACGCCGCCATGCCTGCCCACAGACACACAGAGCACCGAGCTGGCATTAAGGCATCCGACGGAGGCTGGGGAAGGTGTTGCTGTGTCTGTCTCCCGGCGAGGGTTTGGCAGGACTGCACCTTTGGTCTGCCTGTTTCAGGGCAGGCTTTTTGCTGTTGGCAGCCCACAGCCATTTCTGAGCTGCCTCTTCCTACCTCCTGTGTCTGAAGTGCAGGAAAGGGGTAAGCAGAGAGCCTGCTCCCCTGTGCTCCTGTTCTCGTTAGCTGCTGTTTGATTTATTTTTTTCTGGCATCAGAGATCCTGTGTTTCCTATGCTGGTTCTCCACGCCCCTATGTGTGCATCTCAGCATTGAGGTCGGCGTGGAGGCTTACAGCAGAGCTGATCTTGCTGAACTCTCCAGCTCCGATCTGGAAGAAAAGCACCTGCACTGCTTGGATGTGGCACTTTGAACCACAGGTCCTTCTGCTGTAGCTCATCACACAGCTGGTACTGCGTCCTTCCATGCTGAGAAGGAAAATTAGCCCTCAGAACCCAGAGAGAGTCACAAGTCAGATTCTTCAGCCTGGAAGAAATTGGTTTCTTAGCCAGATAATTGAACGAGAGAGAGAAACATTAATGGAATGAATCATTTTCACTCTCTCAGAGCAACAATAGGGACTTTCCTATCAGAGACAAATTTCCTCGTAGCCCCCAGCTTGTTAAACTGGGGTGCTTCTGGGCTTTCTATCCATCTGAACAAGCGCCAGGCATTTCATCCCACCCCAGAGCGGACCCTACGATTTCCACTTCCCAGCTATCATCACAAGATGGCATTACAGACTGAAAAGCTGAGCCAGCTCTGCTAATGCTGGGAGATCTCTCCCAGACCCTGGGGTGTCCGACCCCAGAAGACCCCAGAAGAAGCTGTGGACTTAACCCTGCCTGCTGAGCTCCTCCACCAGGTCTCAGCCCCCGACACTTGTTTTTCATCACGTCCCGTTAATGTCAAGGCTGTGCTTTAAGCCCACGGCATGCGGAGTGAAAAGCTGCAGCCGTGACTCCTGCAACCTGTGAGCCATCTAATTGCACTGATTTAAGCTAGTTATAGTTTTGACTGTTAATGGCATGCAGAGCACTTTAATCTTGACCTGCAACACCTCCAGCTCTTCCAGGGTCTCCTCTGCCCACAGAGAGACACTGCTAATCAGACCAAGCGGTGAAGCAGTTTAAGATGTGGCTAAAGGGAGCCAGGGGCAAATCATGAGCAAACTGCTCCTGATTCATTTTGTTAAAGCACTGTTAAATTTAGAACTGCCTTTTGTTTGCCTGAGAGTGATTTGGGAGAGCAATGATAAGTCTTTTAGCAATTTACAGTTTTAAAATAATAACAAAAAAAACCTCTTCTTAGATATATTTTTTTAAAAAAACAAAGTTTATTTCGAGTTAGGTATGTAAAAGCCTAGTGCAGTGTGTTACCCCCCCCCCCCCATCCCTCCTGCTCCCTCTGCCCTCCTGGGGACACAGTGTTCCCACCCGCAGTGTGCCCACCCACAGCATGACCCACAGCTCAGCTCTGCTGGTGAGGAAGCTCCAGCCCCACATGCTTCCCCAGCATCTCAGGAGAGGACATCAGCAACGGGACTGTGCTCCCCTCCAGCCCTTAGCGCTGCCGTCCAACCAGACAACACCCTGCCCAGGCCAGGCTGCCCTAGTTGTGCTCCCTCGCTGGGCAGTTGCTGTTTGCCGAGGGTGATGCACAGCTTGGATCAGCCCCATGGGACCAACAGCCCATAATGACCCTGCCCAGCCTCACCTGGCACCCCAACACCCAGAGGCCAGGAGCCCCATTTAAGCTCAGCCCTGGAGCTTCCCTCCTCCTCTGTGTGACACTGCAGCAGCCCCTGGCTCCAGCCTTCGCTCCGCTGGATGGGTCCCTTGGCTCTGCACCGCGGGTGGCTTGGCTCCTGGCAGGACCTTTGGGCACACGTTGTGGCTGTGTCTCTGGCCATGTTTTAGAATCACAGAAGGGTTTAGGTTGGAAAGGACCTTAAAGCCCATCCAGTGCCACCCGCTGCCATGGGCAGGGACACCTCCCACCAGCCCAGGTTGCCCAAAGCCTCATCCAGCCTGGCCTTGAACCCCTCCAGGGATGGGGCATCCACAGCTTCTCTGGGCACCCTGGGCCACTGCCTCACCCCCGCACAGGAAAACATTTCTTCCCAATATCTCACCTAAATCTGCCTTCATTCCAGCTTATAGCCGTTACCCCTCATCCTGTCACTATACTCCCTGACAAAGAGTGTTTCCCCATCTCTCCTGTTTTCTAGGTGACCTTGGGACCTGTGCTGTACCTGCTCCTCTAGTCTTGTCCTTGCCTCATCTCTCCTCGTTCCTGGGTGGGCTCTGGGCCTGGGTTATTGCAAGCTGGCCCGGGGGCTGCTGGTGGAGCCTGGAACCAGCACAGGGCAGGGCTCAGACCCCGGGGCACTGTGCCCGCTGGGGGTATCCCTGCTGGGGTCACCGGCATTTCCCTTTCCTTAGGGAGCAGCCAGCCCTTCCTGCTCCCTGCTGGGCCCGTCGTCTTGTTGCGAGACAGTAGGTACAAAACCTGTTGGACTCTACGCTGACCGTCCTCCCTGTGGATGTTCCTGGGACCTGGTGGGGGGAAGTTGTCCTGCCAAGGCGTGCAGTGGCTATGGCAGGAGGGGAAGATGCCAGGTTGACGTGAGGCTTGTGCTGGGATGCTCCAGCCTTCATCCACCAGTTGCTCCCTGCTGTGATCTCACTGCATCTCCTTCCCTGGCCAGGGGCCCTGCAGCCTCTCACTGGGGTTAGTATTTGTCTGTCTCAATAGCTGGGTGGCCGTGCTGTCTCTTGGGGTGACAGCTCTCCCTGGCGCAACTGCCCCGGGAACGGCAGTGGGGCAGAATCCATGGCTGGGCTGGCTGAGGATGCGGCTGGCTGCGTCCCTCCGGGCAGCGCAGGGAAGGGCTGGCCAGGCTGTTCCGTCACTGCAGACCTCGAGAGCAACCTCCCTTGGCCCAGAGGACAGAGAAATCAGAAAAGGTTATAGAAACCCACATCAGCCTGCCGGAGGGGCGGCAGCCCCAGCCCCGAGTGCCGTGCTGCTCTGTATCCAGCCCGGCAGGAGCGTGCCCTGCCTGCCCCTGCCCGCAGCCCCCTCCCCAGCTCCCCCCCTCCAGGCCTGCTGGGCTTTCAGCTCGCTGCCAGAGCCCAGGGGTTTTTCTTGTTCCAAATGTGCTCCAGCAGCACAAGGAGCCTGTGCAGTTCCCTCTGTTCTCGGCTGAAACTGCTGCAGAGCAATTTCTTTCTCCCTTTGTCTCTGGCAGAGCCCTGGAGCTCTGCTCCCATCCCTCCTGGTTTCCCCCGAGCTCCCCCCAGCCAAGTCCCCCTCCCTGGTGTCCCCTTCCCCTCCCAGCTCCTCTTCAACCCCCATTTCTTTTCTCTTTTCCCCTCCTTCAGCGCTCCCATCCCAAAGACAGGTTGCAAACCACAGTCTGTGTTACTTGCTGCCTTTCATCTATCAGCTCCTGAACCACCGTCTCGGTGTGATAAATGTGTGATCCCACGGAGGGGGATCCCCCGGACACAAGCCACCTCTGGGATCGATGGCAGATCTCATGGCATCGAGCCGCAGGGTCTGGCCTGGCTACAAATGTGCAAGAGGTAAAGTAGGTGCCTTGCTTCTGAGCGTGGGCATCACAGCTCACTCCTCTCCCCCAACCTCTTCATCACAGGAATTTGCACATCCAGGGAGACTGACCCAAGCCGTTTTGGGACTCCACCAGGTCCCTTCCCAGCCAGAGGGAAGCTCCGTGGGGCAGGCAGCGGGTGTGGGGGTAAGGATGTGGGGGAGAGCTGGAGGTGGGGTGCACAGCCCCGACCCGAGCGTGCGAGTGGGCTGTTCGGATCCCCAGTGACTCTGAACCACGCTGCGGTGATAACCCCGGTAACTCTGAGTGCCGTTTTGCTGATGCTGGTTTAATTCAGCGGGGTCTGGCAAAGCCTGGCTCAAGCCCCAGGGGATTTTAGGCAGCGCTGGCACCCGGAGCAGGGGCTGCGAGCGTTGTGTCCTGCCCGAGTGGGCACAGCAAGAAAAGCACCAGCCCAGCACTTCAGAGTGGAGTGAACAAGAAACAGCTTATTCCATTCAAAAAAAAGAAAATAAAGAAGGAAAAAAATCATTCTTAATTAGAACAGAAACCCCCAGATAGGCTTTTTTAAAGAGAAAGTCTAAAAATATAATTTTTGCTTTGATTTGAAAACTATTTTTGCTCTTCAGACTGTAAGATAAAACACATTTGAATCGATGATGCATTTCATAACAAAAATATATCCCTTTTCATCCTGAAAATGCTGAATTGGGTTGTTTCAAAATTTTTAACATTTTACTTTTTCTTTTTCTAAACCTATTTGTTAAAATGTAGCTGAAATGTCTTTTTTTTTTTTGTTGTTGGAAAGCAAATTCTTGATTGCTTTTTTCTTTAACAGCTTTAATGAGAATTAGCAATTCCAGCTGATTCTTAGCTGGGTGATAGAGAGCCAGACTGAATCCACTCCACAGCCCTCTCTGCTCTGGGACTTCTGAACAAGCTCCAGCACTAGCAGGAATAAACCCTCTGCAAAATTCCAGCCTCGTCTAGTCATTGGAATTTATTTTTATTTCTTTTTTTCCCCCCACCACTCCTCCTCTGAGGGTTAGTTTTCACCAGTGCAGCTTCTCTAACAGCCAGGGAACTTCACAGCGAGCTGAGATCACATTGATTTCTTGAGGAAGAAGCCGCATACTAATTTTTTCCTATTTTTTTCCCCACGAGGAAAGCAGATAACAGGTTCAGGAAGGCAGCTGGGTTTGTAGATATTATGTTCACCCTCCAGATGACAGGAAAGTCTGAGGTCTGTGGGACCATCCTGGGAAAGAAGGAGACTGTGGCTGGGGATGAAGTTGGTGCTGCTGGTAAAGGGAAGCACACGGGATTAAAGCAGAGTGGGCTGAGCCTGAGAAAAGCATTTGGTGAGGACCAGAGGATGGATTAGCCCATGGTCTGGCCAAGAAAAAGGTCAGGAAGGACATCCGGCTTCACCCAGCCCCCCAGCAGGCAGAGGGGACCCCTTGCTTGTCATGCGCAGGGTGATGCTTGGTGTAGGTGACAGCTCAGGGTCCCCAGCTCCTTCTGGGCACCTTGGAACCTGTTGGCTGGAGCTGCTGTTTGATGTCTCTGCAGCAAACCCCGTCCATCAGCCAGAGGTTCCCAGGCCTGCGACCACCCCGGAGCATCCCGGTGCCCAGCTGGACGGTGCTGCGGGGAACCCAGGTGGTTTTCAGGGCTGGAGCCTGGGTCAGAGCCTTCTCTGATGGCACCCCAAAGGTGGCCAGGGCCTTCTGCCCCACGGTGCGGGGCTGGGGGCTCGCCTGCTGTCCCAGCAGTGCTTCCCGCTGTGGCCAGGGCTGGGGGCTTGCCTGCTGTCCCGGCAGTGCTTCCCGCTGTGGCCAGGATGATTTTCACACTCCTCAACTCTTTGGGGGCAAGGGAAGGAATGCTGTGGCAGTGCGAATGGGGAGGAAGAGCGTGGTGGTGGAGCAGAAGGGAAGCTACTGGATTTTACTCTTAAAGCCCCTGTCCTAGGCACCCAGGCAGGCTTGTCCAGACTCTCCAGGGAGCCAAGAGGTGCTGGGGCATCCTCCTTTGCCAAAACCAACGTCCCCAGTGCCCACCGTGGCTCTCCAGCTGCTGGCTCCAGTGCTCTTCATCGCTGCTCGTCCCTGGGCTGGCTTGTCACTGTCAAGGGCTGAGCTCCTGTCCTGCCTCGCCCCTGCTCCCCCACTGAAGAGTTATCACCGTCTCGGATGATCTCAAGATGGTAGTAAATGAGAGGGAGCTTTCCATACAGAAGTCTCCCTGTAATTAATGGATTAAGAGACTTTGTAAAAATTATTTTTTTCATACGTCACACTTTCAGCTCTTCTGCTGTTGCTTTTTCCCTTCTACTTCCGTACAGAAATCCCTCCGTGCCCCGCTTGCCCCATCCCTTTTCCCGATGTTTTCTCCCCACCCTGACCTGGAGACCTGGCTGGCAGCACCCACCGCTCAGCTCATTTCTGTACGAACCCAGCCCAGGAGGGGGGCCACAAATGCCTCTTTATTCCCAGCTTTATCATCGCAGTTCAGATGGAAGAGGAGTCCGATGGAAAGTTTAAGCGAAACAGAAAGGAAATGAAAAAGTGTTGGGTAAGCGACTGCTCAGCCAAGAGACTGGCAGCCTCGAGGGTTTCCCGCAGCAAAAAGACTTTCAATTACCGTGCTGTGCTGCTGCTCGATAACATCTTCATTTCCCCAGCCGCGCTGCTGGGACAGATGGGGCAGTGGTTCCTCGCTGCCGAGCACCCCGTGCCCTGCCGTCCTGTGCCCAGCTGGTTTTCCAGAGGCTGCAGCCTGGTCATTATGAGGATGGAGTCGAGATCCTAAAAAAAATAAGCATGTTTGGTTTTGTTGGTGTTCCATGGGGCTGTTTTCTTCCTGAATACTGGTAGGTACTGTGAGCAGCAGCAGAATGTGGGTGCTGACACGCAGCAACTATCTCCCGGTGATGAGCATTGGGGTCACTCACCGGCACCGTGGTGCAAAGCAGTCGCAGAGGCTTTGCTGGGGAGCTTCAGAGCACCAGCGCTGGGCGTTGGTGGTGGGTGATGATTTAAAGCCCATTTTTGCAGGAAATAACAGCTCATAACTGTCCCCTCTCCTCTAAGTGTGCGACAACACCGAGATTTACAGTCCCCTTGTGTCCACCTTATGGGGAGAGTTGGGCCAACTGTCCCTGCGCTTGCTCCTGAACGCTGCCGCACACACAGGTGGTGTCCTGGTTTGGGCTGGGACAGAGTTCACTCTCTCCCCAGCAGCTGGTGTGAGGCTGTTTGGGTTTGTGCTGAGGAGAAGCTGATCACACACTGATGGGCAGAGCTGCTGCCAGGACACTCAAGGACTTTCCAGCTTCTCTGCTGTGCCCGTGTCTGCAGGGGCAGGAGGAGCTGGGAGGGAGCACAGCCCCAGTGACCAGCCCAGGATTCCACCTCTGGTTTAGGGCTGAGACCAAACTGGCCACTGGTCTGTTCCATCCCATGCCCGGCATGGCCAGGGTATAGGTGAGGATCTGTCCAGAAGTTCTCTCTCTTGCTCCNTGCCCTTCCCCCCTTTAATTCTCTCCCCATCCCTGGGAAGGGGAGGGTGAGTGAGCGGCTGTGTGGTGTTTGACTCTCAGCCAGGATCAGAACCATGCCTCACATGCAGTGAAGAGGAGGTAGCAGCGTGGGACGCCGGCTCCCAGGGGTGGCAGCTGGACTGGCAGGGATGGGTGCTTCCCCGGGGCTTCCCAAGGATCCAAAACTTTCAGCCTTAGCTCAGCCCAGGCTGCTCTGATGGGGACAACCAGGGCTGTAAGCCTGTGCCTGGGGTCTACATGTCCCTGGGGAGTGGGTACAGGGTGGAGCTGCCCCGTTGCTGCCCGCACGCTCCCCCTCTGGCATCCCATGCTGGTGACTTTGTTCTTACCTAAATCCCTGCTTGGACACGGGAAGGCTCCTGCTCGAGTCCTCAGGGGTGGCTGCTTCTCAGAAGGGTCCCTGGGGACACTGCTGTCCGTGCCGTCCCAGCCTGAAGCTGGTGGCTCTAACTTGCTGTTCCCTTCACAGCGGTTATGTCCCCGCCAGGTCCCTCTGCTCTCGCTGCGGGCTTTATCCTCCTCTCTGCTTCTAAATCATCTGTGCCTGGCACCCTAGGAAAGTGGCTGTGAATCGATTGCTGTTGCCACCTTACCCAGTTCAGTCTGAACCCGATATCCAACTGGGGTGAGCGAGGGAAGCCCGGTGGGAAGCCGGTGTGCAGCAAACCACTTGGCCGTAATGAATGACATCGTTAATAACCTGTAATGAAACGCGGGAGTCGTCTGGCATTGCCAGGCTCTGGAAACAAGGCAGAGCCTGCCCTCACTGCCCTGGCGAGGGCTGAGCTGTCCTGTGGATGCGTTCCAGAGGGAAAAGAGTTGTGGCAGAACTGACACTCGCCGGGATCCCAGCCCTGGGCTGTGCCACTGTGCTGGCAGCAGCTCACCCGGAGTCCTTCGCACTTTGCCCCTCGTGCTGGCAGAGCCTCGCTGCGCGGGGACGGCCCCTCGGCTCATCACATCCCATTCACTGCTCCGCAGCCTCCGAGGGATCGATGGCAAAAACCCTTGGGTGGGGAATTTATTTTTTTTCTTTTGCACAGTGAATGACATGGCATTTGGGCTGGTGGCGATGAGAGGCTGCGAGTGGGACCCGGCTGCTCCTTACGGCAACGTGGAGAGGCTGACGCTGCCGTGGCAGAACTGGTCCTGCCAGCGCACAGAATGGGTGAGAAAAGCAAGGGGGTGACCCTGCAGCTGTGGTGCACCCCATCTCAAGCTGGGGGTTCACCTCTGCCCTCTCTGCACGGCAAAAATCACCTGCTCTGAACTCGGGGTCACAACTCGCTTCTTGAGTTGCAAAGACAGATCTCATCATCCCAGCGTGGAAAGCGGCTGCTGCCGGCTCTCTGGCCGGGCCAGGCTGGGAGGCGATGCGGCACGGCGCCGGAGCTGCAGGTTGTTCAACAATTACACCCACTGGAGCCTGAACTTCATCTAATGTGTTGGAGCTACAGCAGGACACAAAAGGTTGGGGGGAAGGAGTGGCTGGAGGGGAAAAGTGGTTTGGACAAGAATCCCGGTAGGACTCTCTGTGCAGTGACCACCTGGCCACAAATCCGTCTGTTCTGGTGACAGCGTGCAGTGCAAAGCCTGGACCTGCCACCTGGAAACTCGACTTAACGAGCCTCCTGCAGCCCGTGGAGTTTATTAGCTGGGAGAAGGACAGTGTTCATCCCTCGCGGTCCTGCTCCCCAGTCTACCCTGGCCCTGGGACAGGAGTGAACCCAGGCTCACCGGGATGCCCTGGCAGAGGCTCCCCATGAGTGTGGCGTCCCTGCTCCTGGCATCCCCCCGGGGGGCCAGGGCCATCAAACCCTCCTGGTGACAGCCACTCAGCGCAGAAGCCCTGGGGACACGTTGCCATGGCTGGGCTGCTGGAGAAGGCGAATGGTCCGGAGGAGGATCCCAAGGAGGGGAGGTGGCTCCAGCTGAGCATGTGGTGGCCCCAGACACAAGCCCGTGTGCCTTTCACTGGAGGAAATCTGAATTTCTAACAGCCCAAGAGTCACCTCAGTACCATCCCTGCAGAGACTGGACTGCAGCATCTCACCTCCAGCTCCTGCCTGGGAAGCAGCAAATATTCCTTGAAATCCAGTAACGAGGGCCAGTCACAAAGGCTGGGAAAAGTATTATTGACTTTATCGTGACAGTGCGGTGTCGAGTTCTTGACGTGGGCTTGTGCTTGTATCATCCCGCGTGGGGGGAACCAAGCTCTCGCTGCTGCTGCAGGACTGGCCCAGCTCTCCCAGCCCTGAGCCCCGTTCACTGTCAGATGTTGTGACGCTGTTGACTGAGAAGCTGCCAGTGCTGTTCCGCAGGGAACAACCCACTGCTGCATCCTCAGCTTTCCTGATTTCCTTTTTCTAACAGCTGAGTGCTACTGATACAGGAGCACTGAGATCCCCAGGGCAGGAATTTGGGGATGCCAGTGGCTCTGGGCTTGCAGGCAGCCCCGGGAGATGGGCAGCGGTCCCTGCCCAGGAGAGAGGAGCAGGACCTGGCGGGATGCTCTGCCCGGGGAGAACATCCCTGAATCCCACCCCACACCCCAAGCTACTCTGAGCAAAGCTTCCCCTTAAAAGAAGGTATTTAAGCGTAAGGAATCAATTGTATTAAGTGTAAGTTCCCCTGTTGACGCTGCTGTCCGGGGCAGAGCGGCTGTTTGCTGCTGCAGGGATCGGTGGCTCTGCGCTCATTAACGCTCTGGCCACTAACGATGCCTGGAAGTGGCTGGAAACACAGAGAACTGAAAACTGAGGGATTAATGCTGCCTCCCCCCACAGCAACCCGCGATCCATCAATTACCTATCTGCTTAGCGCTTTTCTCCTTCCTTTTACAATCTAAATAGCACATTTTATAGTCGCTGCTAAGTGATGTGATCAACATCAATTACCTAGTAAAAGAGAATCAAGTCTTGATTTAAAATTAAGTGCTGCATTTTGCCATGTTCTTTATATGTAGCCAACAGAATAATTGCAGCGACATAAAAACTAATTACACAACTCCACAATTAGGCCTCCTTCCTAGTGCTGTGATTGTCTTTAAGTACATTGATGAAAAATTACTCCCAGCCCTAAATTATTCTCTCACACCCATCTTCTCCTATACCTTTGGAAAAAACCCCTCCATCTCATCAGATCAAACAGAAGAACTCCAAATGTAAAAGATAATACATGCAGAGCGTGTTTTCTCATCTCTTTGATGTGCGAGCGGTTGCAGACGGTGGGATTAGGCTGGTATCGCCCGGGGATGCAGCGGTGCTCCTCTCTGCGACGATGGACCGAGCATCTCAGCACGGCTCCCCGAACCGCCCAGGCTGGCGTGCCGGCACCCTGCTGCACTGCCGGTGGGCTGTGGCCGGGGAGAACTCCTCTCCCCTGTGCCACCGCTGGTGTGTGGCTCTTGGGCTTGCAAGCAGAGGGGAGGCCAGCCCTGCCTGGCTGCTGATCGGGGGGTTTGGTGCAAGGAGGGGTTTTTATTGCTCCTGTTCGAAAGCGGGGGCTTGCTGTGGCTTCAGAGGGATGGCTGAGCATCCCTCCAGTGCTGCTCCCCCTGGTAGCAACAAGGGGAAGAGTTGGATCCTGCCCGCCTGCCCCACCGGAGAGACTGCAGCAGGGTTTGGGCACGGATGGACGGATGAGCCCCGTCCTGAGCTGCTGGAAATGCTGCTGCTCCGGGAGCTGGGAGGGCCCAGAGCCCTGAGGGGAGTAGAAGGAAGGGGCTGGAGTACAGCAGCATGTTCACACATCCAAAGGCCAGGAGTTACATCTTGCCAGAAATCACGTAGCTGCCTGAAAAATCAGAAACCCCAATAAAAATCCTAAACTTCAATAAATCTGTGGGGCACTCCTGATGGGCTTGATGGATTTGGATTCCAGATTCTGATGTTGAGGAGTTTACATCCAACCTGGAAAGACTGAAAACATTTCATTTGCTGAGAATGAAAGCTGAGAGTTGCTTACAATCAACCTGCCTCCAGGATCTCTGGGTGCTGGCAGCAAAACCTGGTGCACGGGTGAGCTGAGCCGTGGGGACACCAGCCCAGGGGACAGAGTGGGCACGCAGCTTCCCGTCGGTTGTCACTCACTGTTGCTGAATTATGAAGCATTGCCAGTTTATTCGGGGGCTGGCAGGTGGTTTTGGTTGCTGCCTGGTGTGCGGTGGAGCCCGTGGCCATCCCTGTGCAGCAGCCGCTCCTCAGCCCGGCCCTTGCTGGGGACGAGGGTTGCACAGCGCCTGGCTGGAGCTTTTCCGTCATTTCTGCAATGCCATCGCTCGGTCACCGTCCGGGAGAGGGGTGGGAAGTGCTTTGGTACCTGATTTTAATCAGCACAGTGCTGTCAGCCAACGAACTAACGAGGCAGGAGGGGCTCACGCCCGCAGCAGCCCAGCGACCCCAGTGCCTTCTGCTGTGACTCTGTCACATCTCCAGCGCGGGCCAGGGGACGCCAGGTGCCAGGGCTGTGAATCAATACCCTGGTATTTACCTGCGGCCTCACCACCCCCCTCAAAAGGCGTCAAACACAAAGGGGTGCTGAAGCGGCCTGCGGCGGGGAAGACGGGCTGGCTCAGGCCAACCGCACCTCATGGCCCTGGCCAATGTCACCTCGTTTGTCCCCATTTGCCTGGCGGGGGGCCTGGGGAAGCTGGGGGCGGCCCAGCACAGGCAGGGCCCTGGCACCCTTCCCTGGCTGCAGAGCCGCTGCCTGGGGGTCAGGGCTGTCCCCGAGCCCCTCCTGTCCCCACCCCAGCTGTCCCCACCGCCCAGGGCTGGCTGGAGGGCGCTGAGGGGAGCGTGACCGCGGTGACGGTGCCGGTGCTCAGAGTGCACACGCAGCTGCGGCGTACGGCCACCCCGAAAGAAGGCGGATGTCCCTTAGAAAAGCCATTTATTTGTCCCTTTTCCCCTACAACCGGCACGGAAAGGGGCCCTCAGCCAGTCTGTCCGTCAGTCCGTCCCTCCCTCAGGGTGACCGGGCTCCTGCAGGGCCTGGCACCGGCTGGGCGCGCCTGGTGCCCGCCGCCCGGGACGGGCTGTTTGCCCACAGCCAGAGCGTCCCTCCATCGCCCGCTGGGACCCGCCGGCCCCGATCCCCGCCACTCGCCGAGCCCCGGTCCCGGCCGGGACCCCGCGGCCCCGCTCGCTGACAGGGCGGAGCGGCCGCCTCCCGGGGAGCGGGGGCGGGACAAGCAGGGGGCGGGGCCGCAGCATCAGCCGTCGCGGATTGGTCCAGGGGCGGGGCCACACCATCGGCCGTCACGGATTGGCCGGAGCGGTTGCGGGGGCGGGGCCGGGCGGAGCGTGCGCAGTGCGGAGCGGTGAGTGGGGGGCGGGGGGCTGAGGGGAGGTTGGTGGCCGGGTTCCGCTCGTGTCCCTCGCCTCGGGGCTGCCGCTCGGGGCCGCGCCGCACACAGGGCGCTAGGCCGCCGTCCCCGTGCTGCAGCGTGTCCTGCCGGTGCCCTCGTTGGAGAGGAGCCGGCGGTGAGGCCTGGTCCGGGCGGGGGCTGCCCGCCGCGCTGGTTCCCCTCAGAGGGGCCCTGCCCTGGCTCTGGGGGAGCGGGGCCCGGGGAGCGGCTGCTGGGGGGCAGTGGAGGTGTTTGGCCTAAACCCGGGGGTCACGGCCTGCCCTGGGCAGGGCTGCGCGGTAAAGGCGGCTGCCTGGGCCGTCGTGTTCTAGAAGTGACCAGGAATCACTGAGGAGGGGCTTTTTACCGGGGTGTGTAGGGACAGGATGAGGGGTAATGGATTTAAACTGGGGGGTGCAGGTATAGACTAGATATCAGGAAGAAATTTTTCATTGTGCGGGGGGTGAGGCAGTGGCCCAGGGTGCCCAGAGAAGCTGTGGATGCCCCATCCCTGGAGGGGTTCAAGGCCAGGCTGGATGAGGCTTTGGGCAACCTGGGCTGGTGGGAGGTGTCAGGTGGAAGTTGATGGGCTTTAAGGTCCCTTCCAACCCAAACCATTCTGGGATTCTACAAAATCAGGGTCCTGGCACAGGCACTTGCCTGCAGAGTGCAGGGTGAGATGTCTCGGCAGGTCAGGATCTGTTACACTGAAGGGTTTTAAATCCCAGTTCAACAAAACAGGAGCAGTTTGGTTTCTGCTTTGAGCATGAGGATGGGCTGTGTGACCCCAGGTCCCTTTGCAGTTGTGGAATGAAAGTGTCCTGGTGCCTTTGGTGTAGCTCTGGGCCATTAAAGTGGATTTTTCTTCAGGGTATGTGCTCAGTAACACGAGGCCTGAATTTTAAAACTTTAATTATTTTGGTACAAGCTTGCATATGGCTCTCTATCCGGAGAAGTAGTGAAATTACATGTTGCACAAAGCCAGGGAGTGAAAACTGAGCAAATGGGATTTTGTATATAAACACTATTTGGAATATTGCCTTAAAATGTTTAACTTCAGTCCTTGACTAACACTGGTATTAGAAGTAGTCTTTGACAAATAATCAACACTACCCGCCTCTCAAGATGGCCCAGGTTTACCCTAACAAGTTGTGTAGACACAGTTTCTTAGGGGCAAGTTATTTATTTTACAGTGTTTTGCTGATCGAACGAAGCTAGTACAAATATGGCTTAGAGGCAGAAAGTGTGACTTCACTGATACTGTTTAATTTGCTTGCCAAAGGAGTGCGGTCTGCGCAGGCGTTCTGTTGGTAGAGCTGGCTGCACGGGGAGGCTGCTCCAGCGCCCAGCCACGGTGGGAACCTTCTAAGTGCAGATAACTCCCTACTGTGCTAGAAGCTGATAGCATACCCTGTCCTTTACCGTGCTGCCATGGTGTTTGTGCTCTTTGTGATTCTTTTGAATTCATTTGTGCTCTGGGAGTATCATTATTAAGGGATGGACTTTCTTTTTCCTCTCTTTTCCCCAACCCTGCCTTAAAATGACCAGCCTGGACTGTACTGGTATTTTTCAGCAGCCTCCAAGGTGTTTCTGTGGTGGAAGCATCCAAAACATTGTTCCAGAAACTTTAATGTGGAAGTTCAGCTAACGGAGGAGAGAGCAGTGCCTGCTCTGGAGTCTGCCATCTGGGTGACAGTGTATTTACTAGATTTGAAAGCATACAAGTATGTTCCTTGTAAAGAAATAAGCAGGAAACTGGCAATTCATAATGAGTGGTCAGAACAGCCCTTGAACTGACAACGCCATCCCTGTGCCCTGAAGCAACGCCAGACCAGTGCTGGTGTTACCGCTGCCACCTTCTCCTTTTTTACAGTTGAGAATTTCTTTATCCCGAGCAATGAAGCACCTGAAAAACTCTCCAGCACCCCCAAACCCTCTCGCTGCTTGCTCTTACCTGGCAAGGAAATGGAAGACTAAATACAGGTGTGGTTGAAAGCACGTCAACTGTACCCTGAGTATTTGCAAGGCAGTGGATTATTGGGATAAATTTAGGGATAATAGTCAGCCTTTCTATGTGTTAATCCTCTCTGCTACTGACTCCCTCCGTGGCTTTTACAACCCACCTCAGCTCTCTTACCGCTCAGCTTTCCCCTCTGAGAAATAACGTTTAACTTGCACTCGTGAAGTAGGTGAATCAGCTTTAATTAAGATTTGTGGAGTGCTTTGTTGATAAGTTCCCTGTAAAGCTAGTTATTATTTTTTATTAACACACAGATATTCTTAGCACCTGAAGTGAAAAGTGACACAACACTGGGGATCTTCTGGGAAACAGCCCCGAGATAGGCGACGGCGCGTGCTAGCGAAGGCTGTGTCACATCTCTTCTGGCTGTGCTTCACGAGGCAGCTTGCTCCTAAAGCTCTGACTCAAAAAAAACCCAAATCCTCTCCAGTCACT
>VZTO01000064.1:15837-39466 GCA_013400615.1 Syrrhaptes paradoxus
CAGTGAGGGTGACCGAGCACTGGAACAGGCTGCCCAGAGAGGTGGTGGAGTCTCCTTCTCTGGAGACATTCAAAGCCCGCCTGGATGCGTTCCTGTGTGATCTGATCTGGGTGTTCCTGCTCCGGCAGGGGGATTGGACTGGATGATCTTTCGAGGTCCCTTCCAATCTCTAACATTCTGTGATTCTGTGGATGGGGGCAAGTTCCCTCTGGGACTTGAAATCCCAGTCTCAGGGAGCCCTGTACCTTGTCTGACTTGCCCTTGCAGCAGATTAAGCCGGCTGCTTTGTCTCTTGCCTTCCGAGAACAGGGAGCCCAGCGCACCGTTGTCCTCTTTGTAACCAGCTGCTAGATGCTGAGAGCTGATAACGACCCTGGAGGGAAGGAAGGATGGAGAAACCCTTCCCCAGCTGCTGAGGGGCTGTGCGTTTTACACCGCTCGCTGCTCTGCTTGGTTCCCAGACCCTCTGGTTTGTGATTTTCTTAGGAGCAATACCCAGCACCGAGCATGGCTTTCCAGCCCAGAACGAGGAATTTTATGTTACTAAATCTGAGAATGATGTTTAGCTCTCTGCAGCTGGAGCTGTGGTGTCACAACGCTGACATGTCATGTTTTTAGTCCAGTCCCTGATTTTCTTCAGTGTTACCTCTGCCCAGAGAGCTTTCCCTCATGCTGTCTTTGTGGGATTGATCTTTATTTTTACTGTTTCCAAGTGTGGTTCTGGGCATTGTTTTCTCTGCTTTTCTTTTTATTGATTTGTGGGTGTTTTTGGAACTTTCCTTCAGTTTATCAATTCTGATCGTGACCTGCAGAGTGCTTCCAGCTCTTAGCTGCTGGGCATCCTTTCAGGTTTTATAAAAGGCCTTTCTCTTTCATTCTTCGGGCCATTAATGAAAAGGATGAAGAGAGGCAGACCTGGGCTGAGCTCCGAGGGCCCCTACGTGAAGTTTTCTCCTGTTGTGACAGGGAATTGTTGATAGCTACCCCGAAAGTGTGTGAGGGGGGAGTTGCTTTGATGTTTTTTTTCCTGTTGGATGTGATGAGCGCTGTGACTCGTTAAGGTGAGCTCACCTAGTCCGAGTTCCTCTGGTTTGCCTGAGAGCATTGGATGGAGAGAGGGAGAAGCTGCCTTTAATGCCGGTGTGCTGGCCAGAGGTGTGATGGGCGGATGGATCCCTGCGGAGCGGGATTTGTGCCCCCTTTCTGAAGATTCAGATGGTTTTCAAGAGCTTTCATGAGCCTCATTTAACTGGGGCTTCTCGCTGGTGCTCACTAGGACTAGCATTGCTCAGAGGCAATCCTCCGGTCGCTCAGTCCTGCTTTCCACCGATTGCTCCCTGGGTGTCCCTGCTTTGGTAGCAGAGGGGTGTGCATGGGGGGAATTTGTGTCCGTAGAGTCCTGCTCCCCTCTGTTTCTCCATAGATCTGTCCTCAGTGAGTTTTAGGCTTGTCTGCGTGTTTCTAAGGTATCAAAAATACATTTTTCTCCTCAAGCAATTTAAAGTTCCTTGTGTGGTTGCTCTGCTCTGGAAAAAAAAAAAAAGACGTGTTCTGGAAAAATTAATTACACTCATTTTTATCCCCAAATAGTGTGTCACCGTGGGAGCAGCTGCAGGATACCTCATTCCACCAGAGCTCTGCTGGTCACCTTCTCAGCGCAAACTAAGCTTAAGGAAAAGGAGTTAAGGAGACACGTTTAACTGGAGAAAACGTCACTGTCCAAACAGGACCAGCGCCAACCTCCCCCGAGTTGTGTAAGTACTGAGCTGCTGTGTTCAGCTTTTTGAATTCTAAGAGGTTGGTCCTTTTCTGGAGTGCACTTTCACCCATGATACCATCTTCCTTTGTACATGGGTGTAAGTGTGGGGTGAAATTTGGACCCTGCTGAATTTGAGGACAACACAGGGATCCTCTGTGGTTTTCATCTCTTCTACCTCCCAAGGCTGGTAACTTCCCCTGACCACAGCTCTTTGCTCAGGCTGTGTTTCAAGGATACCATCAACAGGATGGAGTAGCTGTGCCCTGTTTGTTCTCCTTTATTGCTGCATGGCTGATGAAGGGGTTCCCTGATTAAATTTCAGTTCCAGGGGAGAAAATTCAGCTTCCTCAAAGCATTCCTGTGGTTTCTGTTGGATTCTTCCTCACTCCTCTGCAGAGGGCTGCGTGCTGTAGTTACATACTGGTAGAAAGGTTGTGTTCCGCTCTGGATTATGGCTGGATCTCAGTGGTGGATAAATTGCATTCTGAGTTCACTTTGCAAAGCCCTTTCAGCTTCATGGGATGTAAGAAGCTGTATTTTATTCCAGATGTGTGGTTGCTGATAATTTTACAGGATTTTCAGTGAGCGGGTTGTTAAGGGTCCTGATTATACTGGTTCTCTGTGCAGTCAGATTCTTTGCTCAAGTAGTTCAAAAGCCTGCTGCAGAGGGAGAAGGAGGATGGAAGGTGATTTGAAAACCTCTGGGTTGCTGGAAGAGGCCGGAAAAAAGAAGCATATGTTGATCTGGAGGAGATGCTGAGCCAGGTATATACCTTTAAGCATCTAAAGAAAAGTCAGGATTTTTTTAACTACTACCTACTTTAAACCCAAATATTTTCTTTAATGAGAATTTTTAAAGGTTTAACTGTTAATTTTAGCATTTTTATTTCAAGCATGCTTCCATAAAATTAACTTTTTCAATGCAGAATGCTTTAACGTCTTCCATGTTGGCGCTCATTTGCAAGAAATCTCCGCGCAGTTATTTCTTATGTACCAGTTAAATCTATCAGCCAACAGATGTCAAGTGTAGCAGAAATGCTATAATAATATTATGGTCTAATAATAGTTACAATGATTCTAATTACCTGGCACGGCTTTTGAGAGAGGCAGACTTGGAAATTAGTGCAAATGGGATGTTTAACCTTGAACTGCAGGAGTAGGGCACTTTCAAAGGTGTTTGGGCTGTAGCCCTTCTTCCCTGTCAGACATCCCATTCCCTTTATTCCCTCCAGCAAACCAGGAGGAGCAGTCTGGTCTGTTTTAAACGTTCAAACCTCATTCTTGGTGTGTTCAGAGGTGGTTGGTGAGCTGCAGATGAACATATTTCTTAAAATACCCATACATGCGAAGCCCGGTCATTTGTGACCTCGTGCTGCAGTCCAGCCGCCCCGCTTTCGGAGCGGTCCCACTGCCTGATGATTACAGTGCACGCGGGTTGCTCCCACCTCAGGAAGGCTGCAGGATGCTCGGCTATCTTCATCTTTTTATGCAAGCTGGTTGTGCTGCTTTTAAATGTCAGGGAGAAACCGCCACAGCCTGGAAAGCACAAAGCCAGCCGGGGTCTGCCCGAGTGCTGCCGGGCAGCTTTCACGCTGGCCGCTGATGGAGAGTGGATGTCGGGGTGTGCAGGCAGGCGGCCGTGAGGAGGCTTTGGTGTGAGAGGTGAGGAGGGCACGTCAGCAGGGAGGAGCCAGTGGCCTTGCTCGTGCACGAGTGCTGTGCTTTGCCTTCCGCCGTCGGGACCCCCACGGCCTTGTTGGGGTCTCCATCCCTGGTGCAGGAAGGATGCTTTGTGTGCCAGTCTGTTATGTCACTCCCAGTGCCTCTCTACCACTGTTTCTTTCCTTTAGGATGGATCTCGGGCTGTGTTTTCTATATTCCAGTGGTTTTTTTCCCAGCCTTGCTATGCGCTGTGCAGTGTTTTGGGGTCCCAGTGCTCATGATTATTGTAGGACCGATAAGGTGATGCATAATGGATCTCCCTTGTCACAGCTGTTGGTGTTAATTTTGCGATGTGAAGTTGGTGAGGAGTCCCTGATTCACAGAGAGAGATCCTTTCTGCAGAGGAAGCCCCACGTAGGCTGGAAGTTGACAGCTTTTAATGATTATATGCCAGGCTGAACGTTTTTCCTCTAAATAATAGATTCACATGCTGATGAGAACTCAGCAGGACCTACGGGAATTTGGCTCTCTGATCCCTGGCATGGACAGCAGCTGTGAATCTTTTGCCATCTTCCTGTAAAATGGATCCAGAGGTGCCTTTGCAAGGTTTCCTTCTTCATTTGCAGCCCTCTCGTAGGCCGGCATGCTCCACTTCTTGTGAAAGCCATGACCACCAGTGCTGCTCACGCTTGGCGCATGCAGCCCACCTTTCTCCAGAGCTCACGCCAGTGAGAGCTCTGCCGTCTTCAGCCTTTTCTTTGGGGAGGTTTGCCTTCTTGCTGGAGTCGGTACCTCCACTGGTGCATCCCCATGGAGATGGGGCTGTGGGAACTGCAGGGCACAGCCTTTTCCAGGCTCATGTGAAGAAGGAGGTGGTAATGGGCTACCCTTGTTTAGGGAAAATGATTTCTCAGGGTAAATAATTTGTCAAAGAACACTTGGCATCACCTCAGATGCTATTAAGGAAAAAGTGTCTTCGAGCCTGAGCTGTAAGGCTCATGTAATATTCACTTGCTTTGTAACGTGCTGCTTGGCTTTGCTCAACATCCAGCATCACTGCTGTGACCGGTGCTGGCTCACTAACCTGCTTGTGCTTTTACTTACCCTGAGAAGCCAAAGCTCCCTTTGTTTTCTGCTCCAGGTAAATATTAGCGGTGTATTTCTCATCCTGCCACAAGAGCACCTTTCTGCCTCCCTTTTCTCAGCCCATGGAGAATCCAGACTTTCACTGCTCTGAGGCAGTTGTAAGGGTTTGTTTCCCTGTGTCCGGTACGGCTCTGTCCGGGTGGCCGAAGGACGTGAAGGCTGCGCAGGTGTGTTGAGCTCTCCTGCACGCAGAGGAGCGCGGGCACCTCCCCAGTCTGGCAGAGACTGTGCCAGCGCTCCCCAGACCCGGAATGAGCGCGTGCTGAAACCTCCGCGGGTCTTTGGGGACGCTGTCCTTTCTGCTCACCTGGCGCTGGTGTGCTCTTTGTCTCGTTTCTGGTACATGGAGAACTGTCTCGACAAGGTCTAGAAGAGCCCTCCGGCACCTCTCTGCCTCATTGCTTCCATGTCTCCTTTCAGACTTAATCTGTAAACATCTCTTTGCCCTTGCTAAACCCTGTGTCTCTTAATTTCTCTCTGCAAGAGTATTATTTAATTTGTAAATGTTTTAGGATGCTATTTGAAAAATATGATATGAAGCTGTATTTCATTTACTGTAATGATCCGCTAATGCAGGCATATTTCAAAGGCAGGCTGCGCAGTACTTTGGGCTTTAATTAAATTTTGTTTTTCAAGTAAGCATCAATAGACAGACAGTAACAAATGGTGGCCAATATGCATACAGAACAAAGTCACTTCATTTTCTTTTCCAAGCCTGTGGAAGTGAAAACATATAGCCTTTAAAATGTACTTGGCCCGCTCACCACTGCTGCTTTAGTGCAGTTACTCACTTTAGGGGGAGTTTTTTCTTCTTACTCTGACTTAATTAATTTTCTTGATCTCTTCCTGCCCACAAAATAAACTGTAACACTATGGAAAATTTCCAGCAGGAGCCTTGGGTGAGCTAGGTTCTGCTGCAAGCTCTGGACCTAGTTTTGAATGTTGTGGTGCTTGATGTGTTACGGCGTGTAGAGATGGGTCCTCATGAGAGTTACAAAACCGACGGGCTGGGTGTGAGGTTCTCGTTCCTTCGGTGGGAAGCGCCTGTCTCTGGCGGCTGGGTGTAGTGTGTGCCAGCACAGGGAGGCTGCTGGCAGGTAAAAATGATGCTGTTGCTTTCGACATTGTTATACCCAAATTGGGAATAAGCAAGTGGCTCTTGAGTGTATTTTGTTCCTTTTCTTGCAGCAAGCGTGGGGTAATCAAGTACAAAATGTATGCAGAGGAGCTTGGAAAGTCTGTTCAACGTCAGCGGGAGGCTGTTAGAAATCATAATGGCACTTGCAAAGTGTGGCACTTGTGCAAGTTTGCTAGGGGTGAAGAAATTCATCGGTGATGATGGAAACAGGCTCCTTTGTTTGAGTTTGAGCAGAGTGTTGCTTGAGGAGCGGAGTGAGATTGCTGGCTGAGCTCTGGCTGGTTTCTGGTGGCTAGTGTGGGTTTTGTTCTCCCTTCTGTTGTTTGAAACATAACCAGAGTTTGCTGAGGCACAGTGTGAGTGCCCTGGACTCCCGCACCTCTACAGCCCTTTGATGTCTCTCTGAAATCTCTCTAAGTCAGAGAGCTGAAAAAAAGGTAAATTTTTTAGAGGAGGACCGCCTGTCCGTGGCTCAGAGATGTGAGATCAAGCTGTGTCCTGGATTGCTGCCTGAAGCTCTGCCTGCTCAACCTGCCTGCAAATGGCTCGTGGGCCGGGGCAGCGGGGTGGCTGGGGCGAGGGCTCTGCCGTGCTCCCTCCTGGTGCTGCCTCTGCTCACCGCCAGCTGAGCCGGCCTGGGTCACCCTCCGAAGGGCTGTTGGGTGGAAATTAAAGCGTGTAAAACCTGGGGGAGCCCGTGGGAACCTGGTGGTGGACTTGTCTCTGCAGCTGTGTGTGCCTGCAAAGCCGTGTGTCTGCTAACCTCCTCCTCCAGGAGATCTGGGTTTAACCCTTCCTGCGCTGCAGTAGCAGCGGTGTTTTGCTCCGTGCTGGAAAGCAGCGGCATGAGTACNGCTAGTGTGGGTTTTGTTCTCCCTTCTGTTGTTTGAAACACAACCAGAGTTTGCTGAGGCACAGTGTGAGTGCCCTGGACTCCCGCACCTCTACAGCCCTTTGATGTCTCTCTGAAATCTCTCTAAGTCAGAGAGCTGAAAAAAAGGTAAATTTTTTAGAGGAGGACCGCCTGTCCACGGTTCAGAGATGTGAGATCAAGCTGTGTCCTGGATTGCTGCCTGAAGCTCTGCCTGCTCAACCTGCCTGCAAATGGCTCGTGGGCCGGGGCAGCGGGGTGGCTGGGGCGAGGGCTGTGCCGTGCTCCCTCCTGGTGCTGCCTCTGCCCACCGCCAGCTGAGCGGGTGTGGGTCACCCTCCGAAAGGCTGTTGGGTGGAAATTAAAGTGTGTAAAACCTGGGGGAGGCCGTGGGAACCTGGCGGTGGACTTGTCTCTGCAGCTGTGTGTGCCTGCAAAGCCGTGTGTCTGCTAACCTCCTCCTCCAGGAGATCTGGGTTTAACCCTTCCTGCGCTGCAGTAGCAGCGGTGTTTTGCTCCGTGCTGGAAAGCAGCGGCATGAGTACTTTACAGCTCTCCTGGTGCGCGTACCAGCTGATGGTGTTTTCTGTGCTGGATGAGATGCTCGTAGAAACAACAATCCTGGCCAAGTGAGGCTTGCGGGACGGTGTCCTGTGCTTGGTGCCGGCCCCTGTGGCTGAAGAGGAATCCTGGTGCAGATAAAATGATGTCTAAATAAAGCTTGTCGTGAGGTATCAGGTGCTCTATAAATAAATTCTGGAAAAAACCCCAAGCAGCTGAGGTTGGCCCTGGTGCTACCAGTACCAGGGGGAATGCTCTGCACCTACCACCTCGTTCTTTCTTTGTTCCTTGCTTTAGGCTGACGGGTTTTCCCTTTTCTCACTTTTTGTTGATGTGTAGTGTCACTCGAGGCTCTGTTGCTGGGTTTTGGGGCAGGCAGTTGCTGTTTGGTGACTTGAGGCAGTGTCTTCTCCTTCTCTCATCCTTCCTCTGGATCTGCTGCCCTTCTGTTCACTCTCATTTTGCAATAAACAAAGAGGGCTGGTCAAGCTTCCCATCCAGGAACCTGGGGCACACAAACTTTGCTGTGGCCATTATTCACTTTCTGTGGAAGGAGCGGTTCTCCTGGGCGTGGTGGGGCTCAGCTGGCTGACCCCAGATGAAGCACGGTGACATCTGGAACATCTGGAGCCAGCAGCTGGNGGGGCCTAAGGGCAAGGTCTGGAACGACAGGAGCCAAAGGCATGGGAAACTGCAGTAGTGCTTGGGAATGAACAAAAAAAAAAAAAGGCTCTAGGACTATTTAAAAGAAAAAAAAGGAATCTGTAATTAATTTTTTTGGGGAATTCACTTATAGTGGGAGAGCGTGAGGCTGGCAGGGAGAGGAGTTCTTGCTCAGACAGATGATAACCCATCGCAACACGTTACGGCGCCAGGGCTCTTTGACAAACATTAGCCTTCTTAATGCCTCCCCAGGATGAGCGAGATGCGATGCTGTGCTGCTGGATGAGGAACGTGAAGTTTCTCGACAATGAGGAGCTTCAACGCAGAGTGATAATTTAAACACCAGATTCTTTTTAATAATGGATATTGTTGATGGCTGCCTCGCATGGGAGAGCTGCACAGGAACAGATTGCGTCGTACTGATGTGTTTTAAAAATGAAAAGTGTGCTGGTCTTCGTAAGCACTTGGGTTTGACACCGGCCAGCTAGGTTTCTTGGATTTCTTCTTTGGAGTTTGGCAGCCATCTGCTTCAGGGAGCACAGTGGTCTCATAAGAGTTTATTTGATCTGACACATGACAAATTGTTTCTGCTGGCGAGTACTTCAGACACAGTCTGTTAGCTGGCAGCCGTGGCTTTGCGGGCATCGGGGAAGCTGGGGAAGGCAAGCCTGCCCTCCTCCTCCTCCTCTTAGTGTCAGTGGAGGGAACGTTGTTTTAGCCCACCTCCCGTACCAGCCTCCTTTTTGCCGGTTGTTAAATGGTGCTGTTTGCACAGATTATGGATATTGCTTACGTGCTGCGTGTTCCCGCAGATGCTCATCGTGTTTCTCGTTGTGCTTTGGTGTGCGGGGCAGGAGAGGAGAGCCTGCATCTCTGGAACTGGACCCAGTTGCCATTAAAGACGTTTTGTTAAGTTGCTTTTTTTAGGGCACCCTTTTAGCTCTGTAACGAGGAGTGGAATATTACATCCCTCAGCAGAATAAAAAGTACATGTCCCCTGTGAGATACTGTAAATACATTTTATCTGTTCTATTACCTGCACTTTCAAGAATATGTCCCCTAAGCATTTTAATCTTGTTTTCCAGAGTTGTCTCAGGGTGAGGAATTGCTCCTATTTGCAACTTTGGGAATAATTACTTGTTCATTAATTTCTTCTCTTTCTTGCTGTCTGTCTATTATTGCTTCTGAGATAAAAAACTCTGTAAATCTCCAGTGAAACAGGGCTGATTGCTTGATTAGAAGGCGAGTTATGTGCACTGGAAACATGTTTGTCAGAGAGCATCTCGTAGCCGTGCGCACGGACGGACCCACTGGCGTGTGCTGGCTCCTCCAGCACGTTGGAAAGCACTTAGCCACATAGAGCCTGCCAGCTGCCCGGGCTGGCTCAGCGCTCCTTACCTTGTGATTAAAGAAGAAAGCACCGCAGGCAGCACGTTTCTGGGCAGTCTGGCACACCTGGAGCACTGCGAGGAGGCAGGAGGCTGAAGGTTAGGTCTGCTCAACCACCCGAGCGGTGCTGTGCCTCCTGAAGCGCGTTGCCCGCAGTGCCTGGCAGCTGTTACGAAACAGGAATTAGGACAATAAGGGAAGCGGTTTGTCAGCTGGCACTCTTTTGTCCAGCAGCTAAAAGCCAGTTCAGAGATTTTTGTGGAAGTGCTGTTTGCTTTGGTCCTTTTTTTTTCTCTTTAAGTACAGACCTGGAGACTGGAGGCCACTGTAATTATTATTTCTTCTTGAATAGCAGAGTAAATGTGCCATTTAGTGCATAAATGACAGGGTCCTTGCCTTGGAAAAAGTATTTGCCCTGACCCTGGTGCTGCAAACCCTGATAGATTTGGGTAACCGTCCTTACCTGGTTCTGGGCACACTGAGATTGCTCACTCCCTGGATCGGGGTCGGTGCAAAACTTGTCTGGGTGTGTGACGTCTGCGGTCGCTGGAGGTCACCGTGGAGGCTGTCACTGGAACAGCCTGGATTCACGGGTGCCTTCGCTTAGATGGCAGCTGATGTAGAAACTCTGCAGAATACTGTGTCCATCGTGATAAAATCTGCTTGCAGGAGGGAACAGCGAAGTCTGTGGTCTTCACGGGAGAAGCCCCCTTCATGCAAATAGGGCCCAGCAGTCCCATGATGGACTTGCCACCTCCCCACCTGATGAGATGAAGCTGTGGCACCACCAGGAAGCTGCTCAGGATGTTCTGCTGTCTCAGAGCAGAGAGGAAAGTGCTGCGGGTGCATCTTTCATTAGAGCCTAAAGAGTTATGAGGGACTGACAAGCCTGCTGTTAGCTCTCACAGCAGGCAGGGAGATTTCGAGAGTCGTCCTTGGCTTCACAAAGAGCTGTACAGCAAAGGCCGAGAGACGGAGAGAGGAAATCACTGTGTCCTTTGGCTGCTGCTTCCCACTGCCCGAGTGTGTTGTGCGGTGTTTGCAGAGGCAGCAGATGTGGTTACAGCCAGGATTGCCAAAGAAAGGATGCCTCCTGGGCTGGTGCTGCTCAGCTGCTGAGATATGCCAGCCTGCCAAATGGCTCTTTCTAGGCTCTTCTCTACCAAAAAGATGTTGCTTTTGAGTCTCCTGCTGTTGGTCTAAGCTCAAGATGAGAAACTGTGGATCTTCCCTTTCTGATCTCAAAGGTGCTCAGGTTACAAACGCAGTCAATGTCCCTTGGAAGAGAAAATCACAGCAGAAAACCTCTCACTTCTGGTCGTGTCTCTGTTCTCCTTCCTCAGTCTCCGTTTGGGGCTGCTGGAGCCTTTGCTGTGCTGAGGGGCACAGAGCTGACATACAGCTGATTGTGGAGTTCAGGAGAGACCTGCGAGCTGTCCTACTGCTTGGAAGGTTTACTGCTTCTGTGGGTGTCCCTCTGTAACCCTTTGCTGTGCACACCTGTGTGGCCCAGCCTGGCAGGTCAATGTCCGTAGCAAAGCAGTTGCTTGGGCCTTCCCTGCCAAGAGGAGCCGTGTGGACCTTGCAGCCCTGGGTCAGTGGCCAGTGCGGCTCCGATGGCACACACAGGCTCTCCTGGTGGCCAAGGCGTTTGCAGAAATGCTGTTTCATAACCTCTGCTGGGATTTGTGAGATGTACAGAGGCACGTTCTGTGATTTGTCACCGTGTCGTAAGGATGTAAGGTTGAGGAGCTCTTTGAAGCGCCAATACAGCCCGTTCTGCCACGACAAGGTGGAGATGAGGGCCAGCGTGACTTTTCTTCCCCAAGGAAAATGCTCTTTTGCACAGATCACAAGCCATGGCTCTGCTGCTGTTTGAAGAGACCAGACAAATCGCAGAGACGGGTGCTTAGTGCAACATCAAAGTCTGTCGTCTGAAGCGGAGATGCTCAGGAACTCCAGCTCAGCGTCCTTCGTGTCTAGGCAGCAAAAGGAAAGAAGGTCTCTGAACCCAGAGTCAGTTGGGGGATCAAAGCTCTGCTTAGCGGAGGCTGATGAGGCAAAAGGCAGGACGACAGCAGGAAGGTCACAGCCCCTGCGGATGATCTGGGCCATCTAATAACGGCAATCAGGCCTCCAGAGGGGTCTGTGAAACCTTCTCTGCTGGAGGACTCAAGCCTGCACGTACCCTCGAGGAAGTGGACGTGCCATGTCCAGTGCCTGCGCTTGGCTGAAGCGATTCTGCAGTGCCTGAGGGATTGTTTAATTAAAAGGATGCTGCATTTTCAACTATTTTTTCTATGCATTGCTACAAGTAACATCTGAAATAGCTCTCCCTATCAGACAAGAGATGAGAGGAGAAATGTATTTTTCAGCTGTGAGCTCCTTCCATTTGATGGTGCTCTGTGTGCAGGCAGTTTTCTTGCTTCTTCCCTGATTTTTATTAAGCTTAAAACAGTGCCCAAGGACCAACGAAGACTGGAGTATCTTGATCCCGGTGCAGTGTGAGCGTGTGTAAGCATCTCACAAGCAGAAAGGCAAAAAACCATTCCCCAAAGTAGAGGTGGCAGATGATGAAGAGCAGGAGAGGGAAGGAATTGTCTTCTCTTTCAGCTTCCCGTGTCTGTGCATCTACTTGTGCATTTGCAGCCCTTGGAGCATTTTGCTATTTTCAATTTCTTTAGGAAAAAAATTGCTGAACGAATGCTGCCAGCTGCTGGCTGGCTGTTCTGCTTTGGGTTTGGACTGGGGAGGCTCTTGTGCTCAGGGAGCAAGACTCACGTTTTAATGTTGGTGGGAAATGCCCAGGCAGAAGAATGGAAATCAATGTGAGAGTCACTTCTAGATGATCATACTGGTAGTCTCTCTCTTCTCTTTTCGTGCTCATTACTGTCCCAGGGCTTTTTTAATTGCTTATGAAAGGCATCCTCTGAGACCACTTTAAAAGTACTAAAGCAGTGGGGAGAAAAAAAGCAAACCTGAATAATGCCTTTCATCCAAGCATGTGAAGATATGGCTGCAGATATCCTTAGTGGAAGAAGCCCCGCGATTCCCTTGTTTATAACCGTGGGGTCTGTGTTAGGAGGGGAGCAGCTGAGCCCTGGCGTGGGGAACGACTTGGCCGGGTTCATGCCGAGAGTTGGGGCAAAGCCAGGAGCAGTCCCGAGGGAACCTGCTTGGCAGTAGGTGATGTTCAACCCCAGAGAGCTCCTTATACCCTCCAGGGAGGTTTTGATATTCTTGTTAGGGATTTATTCCGGGTTTTGGTGCCGGTGGCTGATCTAGTAACTCCTGGATGCATTTGGCCCATAAGGTGGATCCTGGTGGCTTTTCAGCTGGGAATTTCCTGCAGAACTGGAAGCGTGGGGCAGCCCCACTTGCGTGCAGGGGAGGTGCTGGGCTGGGCAGCCAGCCAGGCGTCCCGTGCAGTTAATCCTGTGCCACATCGATCCAGATCAGCAGGGCTATTGGAGAAGCCTTTCTCTTGCCCGCTGTCAGGGCACCTCTGTGCTGGGCACTCTGCAGGGCTGTGGCCGCGGGTGTCCTCAGCTCGGGAGAGGTGGCAATCCTGATGGGAAGGAAACCTCTGGGCTGAGCTGGAGCTGGCAGCAGGGTCGTGGTGGGTCAAGGCTGAGATACAGAGATGGGGGATTGATGCTTGTACTGGGGTAAGTGGCACAGTGCGGGTCCCGCTGTGGGAGCTGTGTGCTCAGATACATAAGCGTTGGATTTCTAAAATACCGAGCCTGAATTTTGCATGTTTTCTTAACCTCTTAAATGAGCCTCTTTATAGGGAAGCCGGCACCTGACAGGGGAAGGAGGTTGTTATTTTATGTGAAAGCCCCAAGTGAACAGCAGGAATTTGGAAAATACAAAAAGCTGTTTCCAGAGAGGCTGGGAGTACACTTATTAAATCCTCAGCTTTTTGTGGCCCAACGGCAGCAGGACATCAGCATGCCCGTGCTCTGGCTAGTTGTGGTGTGTGCTTTCTTTCCTGTTGGATTCTCCAAGCTTGGGAAAGCAGAGGGAGTAAAAAAAAAAAAATATACAGAATGCTGTTGGAATCCCAGGTCAGTCTGAGGCAAGGCATCACCTTGCAAATAGGGGCTGATGGAAATGATGGATATATGTGGGGGGAAAAATATCACCAACTGCAGCAAGGAGCAGGAGTCAACTGCTGCAAGGAGCAGGTGGAGAGGCATTTTCAGCTGGGGTTTGGGGCGATGAAAAGCTGCTTTGCGTGGTTGAGGCCCGGCAGTGCAGCAGCTTTCAGAAAAATGTTTGTCCTGAAGGTCCCTGTGCATCTCCTATCTCTAGGCAAGTCCTAAATTGGTGCAAATCAGCCCTCGCGCTCTGGAATGAACTTGAACATGATAGCTAGCCCCAGAGCTCTGCAGAGCAAGGGTGTAGCGTGTGTGTGCAGGCGGGTGCAGAGCCCTGCCAGAGCAGCTGTCAGAAATTCAGGTGGATTCATTATTTATAAATAATAAATGAAAAATTCAGTCCTCTGATCTGAGGCACGCTCTGGGTTTGTATGCTCTATCCTGAACGGAGCAGAAGTTCCCCCCATCCTGGACCTCTCTGGTGCAGGGGGGTGAGGAATGCCAGAGACGTGCCAGCTGCAGCCCCCGCATCGGGCTGCTTGCTGAGCCACGGCAGAGTGACCCCCTTTACCGTCACCGCTAACGAGCGGGCAGAGAGGATGACGGCAGCCTTGCTCAGGCTTCAAACTGCAGAAGTATAAAGCTGTGCTCTCGCCCTCTGGAAAGCAGTGTTTTCTGTGAACGCTGATTTCTGAAGGAATTCATTAAATAAGTGTAATTGATAGACTAAACAATGTTTAATGTTAAACTGGGCGAGGTTGCTTGTATAAACAAGGGGGTTGGAGTTGCTGTGGTTGGGTAGAAGGAGCGATGCCAGTTTCATCCATAAAAACCCGCAGCAACCTGCTCCAGCAAAGCCAGCAGGTGCCAAGAGCTGCCCTGGCCGTGCCTGGGCACTGCTGTGCCTTTTCCTGTCGCTGGAGACATCCATGCTCTGCTGCTGTTTGCATCGGCACCCAGCAGCCCTTGTAGGAAAGACCAGCGTTAGGGGGTATCGTAGCTGAGCTGCCTTTAGCGGGGCTGATGTTAGCTGGCGGCGAAGCAGGCAGCCTGTGGCGGTTATTAATATTTATCATTATTATTTGTTAGTGGCAGTTATAAAAGTTGCATGATTACACGGTAGATACCAGGCTCTGTAAACACATATTTCTGCCATGGTTATCCTTCTCCTCGCTCCCTGTCCCCACTGCTCCGTGTCAGAATTTCTCCCTGGGCGCTGGTCCCCGTTCGGAGCGGTGGGTCTGCAGCAGGCAGAGCAGGACCTGCTGCAGGGGCTGGTCTGTGCCTCGCCAGCACAGCTCCAGCCACGGTTTATTCCTCTCAGCCTGAAAGCGTGGCCTCCTTGCTGTGTGGGTTCTTTGTAGGCAGCCAAACATGGGAAGGTGTTCCCACAACTTTTCCCTTGTGTAGGAGTGTTTTTAACATGCCAGAGCAGGGTCCTGGTAGGAGTAAATGATGAGGAGCAAGTAAGAAGAATGAACGGTTTTTAAGCAATTTTGTAAGTGGTGTCAAGAGGACAGTCTGTCTTGCAGCTGCGCCCTCTCTGCTGAAATCTTGGTAGTATGAGGGTGTTTGCAGACAAGTGGTGCTCCCTGTCCTGTCTTTCACCCATGTGTGTGGGGCTTCCTGCCCCGGTGGGACCCTCTGGCAGGGTTTTGGGGTGTCATTGCAGCGGGCTCCTGCGTGGAGCTGGGGATGCTCGCTGGAGGCAGGAACGTGCTTTCCCAATGGCAGGGTGCCAGGAGTCGCAGAGCTGCCGAGAGCATCCTGAGCACAGCAGAAGCAGATGCAACGACAGACCTTGAACGAAGCTGTGCGGAGCCCGTGCCAGCCCAGTGCGGTGGGTCCATGCCCAGAGAAGTCTGTGCCTGCACGCTTTGTCCTGGGAGAATCGAGGACAAGCAAACTTGGGGCTCCATCAGGAGCATTGCTTCCTAGAGGAAGCTCCTCATTATGTTTGGTTTTGCTGTTCAGGGCAGCATAGGTTTGTTATTTTTTTTTTAAATTTTTTAAATTATTTTATTATTATTTATTTTTATTATTTTTATTATTTTATTGTTATTTTTTGTTCGGATCCAGTTCTTTGATCAGTCAAGTGTATTCACTCCTTCCTCCTTTTGGAAACGTTGCTGCTGGGGACCTGTCCGTGGCAGGAGGGAGCTCGGACAGATGCAGGGAGCAGGAGGTCCCGGGTGCTTCCCAGGTGCCTGTTGATCAGCCGTGCAGAGCCACAGCAGCTCACCTGGGCACTGCGCCGAGGGAAGTGCAATTAACAGATGGGCCTTGCGTCGGGGAAGAAAGCATGAGAGAAGATGAAGATGGCTTTCAAGGGGGAAAAAGTGAGATCAGAGACTCACAAGTCCTGTTGTTAGTGAGGGGAGTAGGGAATGCTCACCTGGTGCAGGGTTTGGTAGTTCCTTGTGGTTCTTGCAGCGTCTTGTCTGTCACCCGTGCATCTTCCTGCTGGATCCTCCACATTAAAACGTGCTGCAGGTCACCCTCTCCAGGTAAACGTGTTTGGAAAGACAGGACCTGTGCTCTCTCTTATGAGAGCTGTTGGCTTTTAATATGGGCAAGTTGTCTTCTTACAGCTCCAGTTTCCAGAGGAAGCACAAGGAATCCTCTGCTTCTTGCCAAAGCCACAGTGTAACGTCCATGTGCTGTCAGGGTGGGGAGAGCTGAGGCAGGTCTTCAGGACTGACCAGATGCATGGTCACCTGGGCCTGTGTCCCCCAAAACATGAATATTTCCAGGCTGGCTCCTTTTAACTTGGTGTGTACTTGTCAGGAGCCTTTGTGCCTCTGGGAAGAAGAGAGGATGGTCATATTTGCAGATTAGTTGTGCTCGTTTGTTCGAAAACAGAGGTTGTGCAGACCCAGTTGTCGTGAACGGGGAAGGGCACAGTGCCCTGTGGACTGGTAATCTTCTGTCTGCCCACCAGCTGTTTCCTCTTTTATGCCCAGGCTGAAATTCAGATGAAAGGCTCCTTGTTCTGCTGGCAGTGGAGCTGCACAGTTCTCTGTTGGATGAGGAGGCACTGCTGGCCATGGGACGTTCCCGAGGTGTCTGACTGACACCGCTCTGCTCTTCAGTAACAAATCAGCAAAAACGAGGGCTGGTTACAGACCTGGGGCCTTGTTGCTCAGAGGAAGAAGATTTCAGGTCAGGTCAGCTAAATTTCCTTCTCTTTTTCTGTTGCCATTGCACATCACTTAGCACATCCTGCTGGTCTGAGCCGTAGATGCCAGCATCATTCCAATGACATTGTGTTTGAGCGGGGACCTAGATTCGTCACTGATTGCAGTGTGTGTCCTGAGTGCACCTCTTCAATCAGACGTCCCGATTTACACATCTGTCTTTAAAACCGTTTCCTTAGCTGTTATTGCCCAGCAGACTTTGGCTTCAGCCTGAGAAGCTGGAAGTGCTTGGAGGTCTTCGTGTCACCGGATCAGCTGGAGGGTGCTGGGGCTGCGTTTCTCGATGTCTTTCATCGTTGGATTGTTCTCCAGTGCTGCCCTACGCTCAGCAAGGGGAGAGCTGGGCATTGTTTGTGCTTGTAGGCACACAGTGTGCTGTTGGCACTTTTGTTACCACGGGGCACCTCGACGAAGGCTAGAAAGTTGAAAGAGGGGAGATGGAGATGAGATGTGAGGAAGAAATGTTTTCCTGTGCGGGGGGTGAGGCAGTGGCCCAGGTTGCCCAGAGAAGCTGTGGATGCCCCATCCCTGGAGGGGTTCAAGGCCAGGCTGGATGAGGCTTTGGGCAACCTGGGCTAGTGGGAGGTGTCCCTGCCCATGGCAGGGGGTGGAACTCGATGGGATTTAAGTTCCGTTCCAGTCCAAACCCTTCTGTGACTCTATGGACAGATGCCTGACCTGAACTAGTAAATTTGCAGACAATTTTGCAAGATCTATGATTCCTGTACTGCTCCCTTGATCCCTAGATGAGAACAAGGATTAGCTTATTGTTCTTGCTTCCGGTTGGCTGTAAAACCTGAGCCCAGTGAGGGGGCTGGGGAGCTCTCCGGGATATCCGTGTGCTCTCTTGGAGCAGCAGCTCAGGATTCAGCTGAGGCTTCAGATGGCTGTATTGGAGTGGCACGGTATGCGCAGCGTGGGCTTTGAGTTAGGACATGAAAGAGCGGTGTGTTCCCAGCAGCGGAGGCATTAATGAAATATGTTCCTCATACTGACTCGCTTTGAACTGTCACCTATGACTACGGCAGCCGCGTTCACAGGGCTGTGCAGCACTTACTGATGTGCAGCTGGTAAAATCGGGGAAAAATGTCCCTGCTAATAGAGAACATAATGGCAGTGCTATAGTTTCTGTGGCCGCCGGCGCACACGGGGTTTTCTGGAGCCGCAGAGCAGAACCTCCCAGCAGTGCAAAGCCGAGAACATCGCCTGCTGTGATGGGAGCAGCACTGCCAGGAGCAGAGGCTCCTCCGGGTCTGACCCTTTGCTCTTTCCCTTGTACCTGCTTTTCTTTGACAAAAGAAAACGATTAGAAAAAAACCACAAACGCATTCCACTTTGGAGAAGGGGAATTTGTGTTCCTCCTGCGGTGGTTCTGGTGCTAACAAGCTGCAGCTGTATGTGGATGCTGCTGGATCCAAAATGATATCCTTAAATCAGAGCAAATGCTCCCCATGCCGGTGGGGTCACCTGTCAGCTGCAAGGGTCAATTCTAAAAATGCATTGTATCCCGTAACGCTCTGTTTGGAAATCCTCTCACGCCCTCTGCATGCATCGGTCTTGTAACGAGATGTCAGCCTGCGTGGGCTTCTCTCCAGGAGCTTCAAACCCCCGTGTTTCACATGTTAGCTCCTCCTGCCTACCTGGGACCGAAGCAAACTGCTAATTGTTGTGCAGATGTCATCTTCCAGGCAGGCATGAGGTTGTAGGCTTGAAAGAGGCTGTGCTGTCATTTGCTACCAGCCTTCTCGGTACACGTGAGCTCTATTTTTATGGGAATGTGCGTTTTCTTTCAGCCGCTGCTTTGTTGAATTTCTTTTTCTTCTTTTCTCTTTTTATTTCCAGGCTTGCAGGTAAAGTTTTAGGAATACATCTATTTTTCATTATCCCAGTTTTGCCGCTTGTTTTATAACTAAAAAAATGAACCAAACACCAAAAAACCTGTTTCCTGCATAAAAAGCAGCAGTTTGCTCCGAGATGAGCTGAGGGGGGAACTGTGCGTCGTGGTCAGTCCGACACCAAGGTCCTGACTGTGGCGTTGGGCAGGAGGTGCAGAGCTCTGCAGGGAGCAGGTGGGGATTAGCCTGTGAATTGTGTTTGGGGTTTTGCAGCTCTGCAGCCTGGGTGCTGGTTGTAGCCCGATTACACTTGGCAGTGGCCCAAGAGAGATGGAGGCTTTGGCTGCAGGTTGTCTTTGCTTGTCTTGTGAAAATGAAGAGCTTGTCTTCTGCTCTGGTTGTAGTTTAGTGAGGGCTTGTGGGTCCTTGAGGGTGGTTCTTTGACCCTTTAGAAAAGAGGAGACGTGGAAGGAGGATATCAAGCACCAGGTTGGAAGTGCCGGGTTGTGCTTCCCGTGCACGGTGTGAGTTAAGGAGGGGAACTCATTGCTGAGGGATGCTGTGGGTGTCAGGAGTCCAGATCTGCTCCAAAAGCAATTAATGGGAGAAACAAAAATCTGGTTAATCTGGATTTGAGCTCAAAGATGGAGGCTGCTGCTCAGGAGGACCATGGGTCAGGAGATTTTGGAAGATGCAGAAGCGCATCAGATGTATTTGTGCTCTCTGCTCTGCTGCTCTTTCCTAAGTGTCCACCACTGACCAGCGCAATGTGGTGTTTTGCCTTTTGTTTTCTTTTTTTGGCTAAAGCAAAAACCAAGCAGGAAGAGGAAGAAGGAACGTAACGGAGTGGGGAGACAAGATAGCAGGAAGGGGGAGGAAGGAGAGGACTCCACTGCCTCCATGTCCCCGAAGTCTTTTGGGGACAGAGGTCCTTTGGTGGCAGGAGTTGGTGTTGGGTGTCCCTGTGAGTGTATTTTCTGCTTTGTGGAGTAGAAGATGGAAGGAAAAAACCTGTGATGTGATGTGCCATCCTGATGGACACTGGAGGCAGAGAGATATTTAGGACTGCACGTATGGGAGGAAACTCTTTAAAACCTGGGTAGGAGTAGGAGCAGACTTGATGGAGGGATGAGTAATGAAGGAGTGTTTGAACGGAACTAATCAGTCCCATCTTCTTTCAAAAGACCTCATTTAGTTTAATTTAGCAGCATGTAAATTTAGAGCCAATCAAAGGCAATACTTCTGCAGCCTGTGTGCTGGCAGGCTGCTCCGTTCCCTACCCCGGCGTGAGAAGCAGCGAGCTGAATGCTGGAGGTGGATTTAGAGCCTCGTGTTGCGGGGCGGTGAGGGCAGGTGCGTGCGTGAGTGTGGTTACACGCGGAGCGGTGAGGATACCAGCTCCGCACCAGGGTGGCTGGCAGCCACAAGAGCAGGACCCTTCTTTTTCCCCCTTCTCTGGTTCGATGCGTGGTCTGTGGTCGCTCAGGGCGGCTCTGTGCCACGGGGTTGCTTTGAGGTCTGCTGCAGGTGTGGGCAGAGCCAGCTCCTGGGCTCACAGTCCGGAGGAGCCAGCGCTCTGAGCAGCCGGGAGAGCTTTGCACTGTAGGAACTGCCAAGTAAACCTTGTTTATTTCTGCAAAAGTTTGTTTTCCTCAAGTAAAACCTACATCTGGATTTAGATAAACTCCTGATCCTTTGGTGGCTGGTTGTTATGTTTAATTTGAATTAACGCAGCTGCTCCTGTGCTTAGAGTGAGGCACATGCATAAAAAGCCTTCGCAAGGTTGCACTGATTTTTAGTTTTCCCTGTTGTTGTCATCCCTGGCACTAACACAGGGATTTTAAACAAGACTTACAGGTCTCTTCATGTTTTCCAGGACACACAGAAGCCCCTGCGGGGTCAATATAAGCTACTTTGTCGTTACCTGTCATAAATTCCATTAGCAGTAAAATCCACACCCCCTGCTATCGGCTGCCCCCGATGAGACCCGTGTGCTAACACCTCGAGGTGTTGTGTGTCCTGCGGTGTCACACCCCTGAACCTGTGCTGTGTTGCAAAATGTCGCGTCAAGGATGCTGAAACCTGTGAAAACATGGACTAAAATATTGTTGGTTTTGTTTCCCTTTGCATTGCAGGCTGGTGGCAATGTCACACTGGGCCCGTCTCCTCTCCACCGCTGCCAAAGCCAACCTGCTGCTCTTGGTGGTTGCTGCGGTGTTTGCCTGGTCGAGCCTCAGCGACAGAGTTCCCGTAAGTGTCACCTGCTCCGGCCGAGAGCTGCGCGTGACGGTCTCTGGGGGGGTGACAGCCTTACCTCAGCCCTCTGCAGGGCCAAGCAGAATGTAGCAGGGGTTGTGAATCAGCTCTTCTCAACAGGGGGTCTTCAGTAACGTTTCAGAAGGGCTGCTTGCTTGAGAGTGCTTGCCTCACCATGGTAAATCCGGAATATGGTCAGTCTGGAGGGTTTGCAATGGGAGCTGTGCAGCTTGGGCAGCTCTCTTGTTTGCTAGGTGTCACTTTTTCTGTTTGGAGTTGTCACACGTTCCTCCTGTGGCGAGAAGCAAAGCTAATTATGTGGTCTAGTGGCAAGAAGAGGGGAAGAGATGTCCTCAGTTAGGTTCCTAGCTGTGCCTCTAGAGTCACTGCAAGCGAGTTGGGCTCAGAGGGGCACCCTCTCCTGTCCTTGCACCCCACGTGCGTGGATTTTGCTAGTCGCAGGGTCACTCTGAAGCTGCCGTTGAGGTGCGTGGGTGCTGTCTGCCCCGGTGTGCAGAACTGCCCCGATTTGGATTCTGCTGCTGGGTGCCAGGTGCCAGGCCCTGCCGGGCCAGCAGATCTGGAAAGCTGCCTCGAGGAGCGCTCTGTAGCAGTCCAGAGCCGTTTGTTTTTAGTTTAATTAGTGCTGTGGCTTAAAACAGGGGGTCCCCCAGCAACACTAGCACGGGGGATCGCTGGACCCTGTGTCCCTGAACGCTGGCTCCTGCCTTTGCGTTGCAGCTCGCTGGGCTGTGGGCTGTGTGATGCAGCTGTTTGAGGGCTGTGCTGTTACCCAGAGCAAATAATGTAATATTTCTTGTAATAATGAGATAATTTGTCTTTATTTCAGAGAGGGCAGGGAGGAGGCTGGAGATAGAGCACAGTCATCTCAGCTGGGAGCAAGCACGGGGACAGCCAGGCAGTGACAGGGCCTGACTTGGCAGGCAGCCTGGCACCCAGGTGCAGGCAGGATGAAAGCAAGGGGCGGCTCGCTCTCCTGCCACCTTTTCCTGCACTGCCCCTACAGCGGCTTGGTGCTGGCCACAGCCCTCCTTTATTGCAAACAGGCTGTGGATTGTCTCAGACCCTCCCTGCTGCGGCTTTTCAGCTTCTTGTGGTTGATTTCAGACTGATAAAGCCAGGAGGCACTTTGCCTTGGAGGAAACATCCATCGTTCTTTTGAAAACGTCTTTTTTTCTACTATTTTAATTAAGAAAACAAACCAGAAAGGATTCTACCCAGTTTCTACGTAACTGAAGAATGGCTTGTGTGTTGTTGCCCATTTTGCCAGAAATACCAATGAATGCAGGGTATTGCAAAGGCACTGTGGGCTGAGTGGTGGCTGTGACATTGGAATGAGCCAAGTCACATCCTTACGTCCTTACTGAACATTTAGACCGCGGCGCTTCTCTTAAGCAGAGCCGGTAAACATCAGCCATCTCCATTATGTGTTTGAACAGATCCAACACTCAGAGGCCCGTTGGTAAATTTAAAATGGGCTGTATGGTGTAGTCCCCGTGGATAATGATGTAGCAGTGTAAATAAGCTGAGCAGTAACCGCTCTGACTCATTTATTTCAGTCCTGTTGAGCCTTGGCTCTGAAAATGTTAACATTGATTTTCATCTGCAGAACCTGCCTGTTTATGTTTATGATTGCTACTGAGCCTTAACCCTTTGTCATCATTTTAACAATTTCAAGCCTCTGAAGCACTAAGCTGAGCTCCCTTTTTGTGTATTTCCAGCATTTCAACCCCTTCTGGCAGGTGAAACAGGAACAGTCTATGGGGCTGTCAGCCACCTTCGTGCGTTCCCGCTGTCCTTGCTAATTGTGCGTGTTTTCCTCAAACTGACACTTCTCTTGCTCAGAAACACTGTCCTAGGCTGGATAATGGATATTTATATGCAAAGCACCCAGATTCTGACAGAAGATATGCAAGCATTTTTTCCAAGAAGTGGAATAAGCGAAGACAGAGCATGGCCTGAGATTTCCAGTTAACCTCTTAACTGACTGCTCTTTTTTCTCGGTGAAAACGTTCTAAGGATTAATAATAAAACACTTCATGAAGCGAACTGGAACTCTTATTCTAATTGCCAACAATTAGGAATCATCTTCCCCTATAGGCTGGTAATTTGAAATTATCCAGCGGTGGTGTTCTTGGCGACGTTAGAAGCTGATCATACTGCCAGCAGCAGAAACCGAGCTGTGTGGACGATTAGGCTGGAGCAGTTTATCTGTTTGTTCCTGTGAAACCCGGAATAGCCAGGACCTGCTTCCCGAGCAGTCGCTAGCCTGGTGTGAGATGGTACCAGGTTGTTACTCAGATGCACTCTCAATAATTTTATCTGTTGCAGTTTTACAGGACTCCCGGCAGCTCCCTAGGGAGACTTGCCAGTGAACAGCAAGGTTTCCCTCGCTGCGAGGATTTTTTTTCCCTTTTCATCCTCGTTTTTTCCTTTGCTTAATGTCACACCAGTCGTACTAGCTGATCTGCCACACCTCTGCCGTTCGAGTGCTGCGCTTGCGACGTGGGTGGTGATTAAATCACTGTCTCATTGTTTTAAAAGACTTGGAGGACACTGGGAATGGGTAAAGAAAAGGATGCTCGCGTTTTTATCGTGTGGGTAGTCCGGTGTGTTTTCCCTGTGTCCTATTTTGGCAATAGCTGAACTATTTTAGCTGAAATCTTCTCCAAGCCTGAAATAAGTGCATTTAAGGGGAAAAAAAACCCCACAATGCTTGAGGCGTTCCACTTGTGTGGAAGATTTCAGCTGAAAAAGTTAAAAGTTTGACATATTTTTAGACAAGGGAAAACAGGGTCTTACAACATTACACAACCCTAATAATAGTCGGGGCTTCTAGCTGCGAGTGTAATACAGGTGAGGCTCTGCCAAAGCTTGTCTTCAACCTGCAGCCTGCTCTGGAATAGGAAATAAGCTTCGTTGCCTTGTTCAGCACAAATGTCATGCTAGTTATGCATGTTTAACCTTTAATATACTTTAAATCTAAATTTAACCATGTGGAAAGAATCTCAGATGTCAAAAAAAAAAA
>VZTO01000066.1:0-28734 GCA_013400615.1 Syrrhaptes paradoxus
TGCAACCCCCATTCCCTGTCCCCATGCACTGCCGGGGGGAGGAGGTAGAGAAATCAGGAGCACAGTTTTTGAGCCTGGGAAGAATGGAGGGAAGGGGGGGAAGGTGTTCTTAAGAACGAAGTTTTATTTCTCATTATCCTACTCTGATTTGATTGGTAATAAATTAAATTACTTTTTTCCCAAGTTGAGTCTGTTTTTCCCATGACCATAATTGGTGAGTGATCCCACTCTGCCCTTGCCTCAAACCATGAGATTTTACCTTTTCTTTTTCCTTCTGATTCTCCTCCCCATCCCACAAGGCATGGGAGAGGAGTGAGTGAGCAACTGTGTGGTGCTTATTGCCAGCTGGGCCTACAGCATGACAGTACCTTTATAGCAAAGGTGGTCCAGGTGTGTGCTGGCTCCCAGTCAAGAGGCAGGAACAGAAGGGGACTTCACCTGTGAGATGTGCTCAGCAGTCCTAGCTGAGCTCTTCTCAAATACTCCATATGCCTCTTTAAAACAAGTTTTTAAAGGGAGAAATGGGATTTACATATGTATTTTTTCCCCTCTGTCACAAGGCATTGCTGCATGTATGTATCAGGCAAGTCTTGGCAAGGATGTTGTTAAGGACTTCATGCTCTCTCTCCCATGCAACTGTCAGCGCTATGGTTCGTTAGTCCAGCACTGAGGAAAAGCAACTGCAACAGTGTCACAACTGCCATTTCTGTGTGTTGCAAAGAGCTCCCTCTCCCATCCACTCTGTCAGGGAATGGAAGCAGTTCTTTGCCTTCAGCCCTTATGACCTTTTACAAGAAGAGGTGATGGCTGGGCTGTGCTTGTCTGCACCCTACAATAAGAGGGCTGATGTTTAAAGTCCCTGAGACTGGGACTTTACATGTGTGCAGTGTGCTCCTGCATCTGCCTTCTGCATAGTTCTGAAGAGAAAGTACTTATAGTCTTCATTTCTGTCTACAGGACAGAAGAATTTGTAGCACACTCGCTAAGAGAAAGAACGAAAGCTAAGGGGTTTCATGTCAGTACTGAGCTTCGGGACTGAATGTTTCAAGTTTGTGTTCTTAAATTTACATGAATAAGGGAAGTTACTGAGTAGATTCAGGTACACTTGATTCAGTATACGTGCAGAGATGAAGTGTGCTGAATTAGGAAAAAAAAAAAGTTTTGGCCCTGCTGAGGGCAAGAGTAGGGATAAAAAATTGTCCATTTCAGTAGGCTAAATAAAAATCTGCTTGCACCACAGCTTCAAAATCTTCACAGTAGCAAAAACAATTTCCATCCAAAACTTAATTAAATTATAAAGCGAGTGTCCGTGTGGACACCAGGGGAATAACAGCTATTTGGCAACAGCTTTCTTGGCTATTACTCTTCTGGATCATCCCTTAGTTTCCATTCGTTTTATTTTACCCAATCACTAACCAACTAATTATTTGAGATGACCATCTCAAACTAATTCTTAGATCATTGCAAAAATATCATACATGAGATGGGATTTGTTCTTTGTGCTTCAGCGACTGAAAACTGGTCTTGAAAACTCAGTGTATATAATTGACCTCAGCAAGGAACAAGTCAAGTCCTGCACTGATGGGAACAATCCTGGTCTCCTGGGAAAGGAATGTATGAGACAGAAGTGCCCTTTTATCTCATGACTGTATTTTCCTTAGACAGGGTAGGAAAATACTAAATGAGAAAGGTTAGGGCATAAATACAGATTCCACAAGGCAAAAATAGAAAACAAAATTTATAAGAAAAAACATAATAAATGAATGTAAGTGATGAAAAGTGACTACAGACCAGAAAGAAAGAGAACAGAAAGAAAGAAGAGATTAAATCAATAACTTGAACAGGATCTAGATGTTATGGAAAAAAAAATCAGAGAAAATAAGTAAAAATCAAGATGCCCCTGAGAACTGCAGGCTGGAGGAAGGAAAGCTCTGAACAGGGAACTAGTGAGGAGTGAGTAACAAAGATCAGAAAATGAAGCATGTATTTGAATTGGCACCAACAAAAGAAAATGACTGCAAATATGGTAAAAATATTTAATGCCCTGTAAAATACCAGCTTTATGTGTATAACAGGCTGGTTGGAATGAAAATGTTTTTCTAGCTCCAGGCTTCACTTGACATTAAGAATTCTTGGAAAGGCAAGCTAGAGCTCTGCTTTTTCTACTCCAGGTCTTTTCCGAACATGATAGGAAGTACACGCTGGTTTTTCTGAGCAATCTTTGACCAGCCTGTTAAACATGCACCTTCCATACAAACCTAGACTATAGAAAAGGTACATAATCTTAGATGAGTGGCCTGACTAAACACAGAACCTACCAGCTCCGTACAATTGCTCCAGTAAATTACACCATCTGTGAGTACATGATGATTATTTTTCCATATGTACCACAATCAAAATAAGAACCATGACCTAAGGAATACTCTCCTAATGGGAACTCTTAGCTGTTTCTACGCAGCCAAAAGTATTTTAAGACCACTTCATGATTCAATTTCCTATTAAATATGCAATACTTAGCACATATTTTTATTCTTAAAAACCCCTAAGTGTTACAGTGACCCCCCCTGAAAGTATGATTTAATAGATAAGAAACCCGGTGAAACCAGTATGCAACTGAAGTGAGTGAGAGGACTCAGTGTCAGGGTCAAGGGTAAATATCAAAGTTCACTTCAGCCTTCATCAAAATATACTGACTTGAGTTTTTTATATGTTTTCCAGTTCTCTCTGCTGAAAAACAGTCCTCTTGAAAAATGTCCTTGGAGTATTGTGGTAGAAGTCAGGAGTTCGGGTCGTTGTTTTTGCTTTGTTTTAGATGGATTTTTTTTTTCTTCTGTCATAAGGTTTTGAATACAGTGCCTGCACTCTGACAGCCATTTTCATGCTACATTGGTAGAGTGAGATTCCAGTGTATGGCATAATGCCTGGTTACACGAGCTCCTCAGTGAACAGAACATAAAGCACATAGGAAAGAGGAGCTTTCCAAATCTTCACAGAAACACGTGTTTTATGTTTTCCTGATGGATAAGCCATTATCCAGCTTTGCCCTGAGTTCTATAACAGTAAGTTTTCCCAAGGAAGGCCTGAAAGATGAGGGCACTAACCTGCACATGTGCTGTCACTTACCGTACTCATGGTGAGTCATTCTGAGAAATAGCTTGGGTTTGGGGTTTTTTTTGATAAGCATTGTATAAACCATGGAAAAAAAAAGACCCCTGTGATTCACAGAACTGACATGCACATACTTAGCAGTGATTCTGTAAAGACAGGCTTTTACCTGTAACACTGGAAGTTGTCCTAAATTTACAAGAAGAGAATTTGCTAATAAAATGCCACCTAAATGATGAAAGTACAAATTCCTATTGTGTTATTGTCACCACACATATAAGGTCTGCAAAACAAGGGTCCTTTCTCAACTTTGCTGCTACACCAAAAACTGTGGGACAGGGTTTGCAGAAGTGATCAGAAACTGACACAGTTTTTACCACATTGAACTTCCAATGAGCAGGGCACCTAAGCTAGATGTTTAAGTCAGATGGTCTTAATTCTCTTGAAATACAACTTGAAATAGTGCATACCCCCAGAAAATTAGCTCCCTGGTTTCTAACCTCCTCCTCCTCCTTAGTGTTATACTACTCATCATAAGGGTACAGCACCCAAAAATCATGAGTATCTGGACAATCTGAGCCACGGTGTATTCTTTTTTGCCACCTATAAATGCTCCATATAACATAGATTTTTGTTGTTATTTTGAGGACACCCCATGGTCCAGATAATTCTGTCTCAGTGTGGAAACACAATAAGAAAAAACAGCAGCTCCCTGGCAGCCTTACTGATGTATACCGCTGACCAACAAAATGTAAAGCAAGTCTCTGATCATTTGCCAGGGTCACATATGGGTATAGAGAAAGCAGCAAGATCACAGAAAGAGATTTTCCCTTGTTCCTATTACTTGAACGGATTATGACATATGTTTTACATTGGATAGGCAAATTGATTCATATAAAATAAAAGCTTACATGTAGTCTATTTCTTAAGCCATGCTTTCCTAAGGTTTGTTCAGATTCAGAGAGGTATGTCTTACTTTCCTTTTCAAGCCTTCCTGCTTTCTGCCTGGTCTTATCAAAATATTTTCCTAGGGGGTGAGAGGAGGAGAGTTACACTATTTTTAGCTGTTTCTGCTTCTCTCTAAGTGTCATGGGATATCATTATGAGCAAAGAATCCCATGAGTTCTGCAACCTTACAGGTTAGGAGAAGCAACAATGAGAAAAGATTGTTTAAATATTAAGAATAGGTAAAACCCAATTAGGAAAGGCTCATACCTATAAAACACCTTTTTGTTACTTGCTCTGCATTATTTTAGAACTATGTAAGGAGTATACTCTGTATAGAGTCTTCCTAGAGGTAAATATTGCACTTGAACTTGGGAGTACTATTTCTATTTATCTGTAAGTTATGGGCCCTAAATCTATTGAATGTGCTTGGCATACTACCAAATGACTTAATGTGGACTCAGTAGCCTCAGACTAATTCCCTGCCACAAAACATTCCCATGGCAAAAGCCATTAACATATGCAATGCCGACAATTCCTCTGGCAACCTCAGCAGTGGAGCCAGAAAGTCACTTAACATTCCTTGCCTTCAATTTCCTTCTTCGCAGGTCAGGCTTTGGGCACATGGAGTGCTTTCTAATGCAGGTTTGCCTGTGCAACCATAAACTGCTGCTACAATACAAGCTGCACAAGAAATAAGATCTCCTGTAGTTATTTCTTTGTGACTAATACTTAGGTGCCAAAAAAGGGTAGCCTATACCAGTGCAGTAAGGAGGGCTCCATACGCACCCAGGCATCCTTGCATGGGCCCACAACAGGCCTTACAAAACTCTTCCTTGTGCTCATACTTAAGTTTATTTTCTTTTTCGAAGTTAACTCATTTTTATTAAGTTGCTCAATAAAATTTAATGGGATTGGAGTTTCATGCTGTGCTGAAGAGTTTACAATGTACAAAATACTGGCACTAAGAGAAAAAATGACAAACTCATTAAAATATTTAGACCATGTACTGATGTAGCCACTTTCATTCAAGAATTTCAAAACCAGGTTCTGATCATTAATCACCACTCCCAGGTGCCGTGTATAAAAAGTATTACTGAACCAAATACAGATGACACATATCAGCAATGCTAATTGACTTGGCTGAGCTCATTTGGGATCAAATCCAAATCTTTTGTTCAAAAACAGGGGTATTGCTATTGCTGTTGCCTTAAAATGGATCTAGAGGATTGACTACAGCTCTGGTAAAGAACTGGGGAATCCATACCCCCAGCCAGCCTGCTCTGGTCACCGTACCTGGCCTGAGGCCAGAATGAACAAGAGGAATGGGTATGGAAGGTCTATGCTGAAAAATAGCATAAAAGTTGTCACTGTGTGATTTTGGTTCTGATAGATCTCCCATCTCTAAGCAGATTTGCCATGTGCACATGCACATTTTTCTTTGGGTTCTTTCTTTTTCATTTATCATTCTGGGAGCAGTTCCCCAAGCCAGGTACATTGAACCTGTTTGCAACCTGATAAGGGAAAAAAGAGTTGGCATATGTCTGTGAGGCCACAGTTCAGCTTGGAGCCTCACTAATGGTGATGGCTGAAACAAAGAGATTCCATCTGGCTCTAAGCCTGATCTAAAGCTGCATCTCTAGTAGTTAGGGACAGCAATTTTTCTGTATGAAGTCTGGTATAGCTGACATGAAGTAAAATCTGCATGCTGTTTTGACCACCATCCTCTAGAGAGCGGTACTGGAGTGGAACAGTGAGTCAGCTGTGATAGAATACCATTTGTTTCAGGCAGAAAGAAGGTGGAGGCAGGTTTTTCTGGTAGTATAGGTGACATCCCACTTTCTGGGTAGTACCTTGCTGAGGCAGTCGTCTTGTGTTGCCCCCTCTTGCTGGCAGGGATGCAACAAGGTAGTAACTGACAGGTTAGAACCAGGAATATGGCTGCAGTGCTTCAGATGCATGCAGACCTCCCCACGTGGACCCGCAACAGACCTTCTTGGGAGACCATCCTTTATGCTTACGTTTCCAAGATTTGTTTACCATTCTGTATGCAAAGCATTTTTGTTAAACAGCTCAGTGGCCCTCAAACATGGGGCACCTATACATCCAAGTGGCTTACTTTATTGTCAGACTAGTTTGTGGTAAAGCTGTTACGGTCGAAGAAGACAGAGTCCAAGGAGCACTACAAAGGCAGCTAAATGCCTTTTGGGAAAGCACACGCTGCAAGGCGAGCCCACAGGTACCACGTCACCCACTGCTGCAGGTTCTTTCTGTGTCAAAGGTCCCCAGGACAAGCATATATTTTCCACAAAGATGCTCTCTCTTTCGATGTCCAACCATTCTCGCTATAAAGTCAAGAAACCATGTACATGCATTACCTAAATTGTTACAGACTATTTCACTTCTTGGAAAAAAACCAGCACAGTCTGGTATAGGGTTTGTTTTTTTTTAAAACTCTCCCCTTTCTCAGTGACTTGTGCTGGAATGAGGAAAACAGCTAGTCTTAGGAAGTAAAGATTTTATGCTAATCTGTCATACAAGGTATAAAGCATGTAAATGTTGTTCCACAAGACTCCTTCAGAAGCTGCTAATTCCAATAATGTCACTGTCTAAGATCTGGTCAAAACTTACAGATTGTTCACAGTGAAAACCCATAGGAAACTTGTAACAGAAGAATGGCTGCTGGTACAGCAGTAGTCCTTTCAAAACAGAAGTGGAAGCCAATAGACTGACAGAATCTGTTCTTGACTTGAGACAAGTTTATTATTTTAAACTTCTTTTGAGAATTTCCCTGCATTTTAGTTGGTAAAAATAGCAAGCTCTGCAAAGACACAACATAAGAATTACAATAAATAACCTCTTTTAAAATCATTGGTCTTATTGTTCCTTCGCAAGTCTAAAACCCAAAGAGAAATTTGCTTAGGGCCATGGTATCCACGCTAATATCCAAAGCATTAACAAAATAACCATGTTTGTGTATTTGTAAGTAATTTAGCCTTAGTCTGAGAAAGCAAATCTTAACTGCGAGAGGTTCAGGAAAAGGTGGTTAAGAAGGTACTGCCAAAGACCCACATGGAACAAATGCCCCTCTGTGTTCAAAGTGTATTAAGTAACAGCAAGACCTTTCTGTTTTAGAAACTGTAATTTTAATCTAGCAATCAGTTCCTAAGTGATTATTACAGATGATCTTTGGCCCACTCAATGGGACTCATGGTATGTGTTTATGCCATCAGAAACCAGCCTTTATAATAAATGCTGTACCTTGAACTGAACTTCACAAGCAGATTCAGGGCTCTTCAAAGTGCAAGGAAAGCACTGATGTCGTTTTCACAGTCCCTCATGCTGAACCTCACACAAACTATCGCTGCATACAGAAGGATTTGTAAGAGAAAGGTTCACAAATCTCATTGGTACAATTAACAATTGCTATGTATGGTAAAAGCATTAGATGATGAAGATCCTGCAATGAGATACTCTGCTGTTAGCTTATTTTGACAATCAGATAACATCTTCCTAGCTCCTACAACAGCATATACAAGTACCTCTCAAGCCTTATCAAGGCTTTGTGCAGCAGAAGGTTTAGGAGTCAAGGACGGAAAAGGAAGTTATGATTTGAAAAAAAAAATGCTCAGGAGAAAACAGAGCTGATGTGTCTCCTTCTTGTTATGAATCCAGTTGTATAACATCTTCTGAATGCAATTGCCATGCCATTTCTGCATGCCAAGAAAGAACTGCAATATGAACACAGGCGGGCAAAGGAAGGAATAATAGATCTACTAATGTGCAGGTTACACATGCAAGAGCAAAGGATGTTCTTGCCTTCTAGCAGGAGGAACAAGTGCAGTTCCCACTTCTGCTTCACTGACAGGAGTTAATGGGTGTTATTCTCTGTAGATTGTTTTGGTGTCTAGACAAGACACCCATGCAGAGCTCCAAGGAGATTTTTTCTTTGATATTTCATCATCTTCTTAGATATTGCATAACTTTGTGGCTGATGTAATGGAACAACCACAGGACAGGCAACTGCTGACAGCTCCGCCATGCTGTAAGGCATGAAGATTCCAGGTCTACAGGTAGAGTCAAGTATTGTGGCCCATGACCAGTCAGAAGCCAAGAACAAGGGAATCAGAGATAAGTAGGGTGCAGCATAAGGCAAACCCCTTATGCTTTGTCCTCCCTGGTGATTCAGTGCTGGGATTATCATATGAGGTAGGAAGACCTGGCTCAAGCTCATGCAAATTCAGCAGGACCTATAGCAGAGAGGTAAGAAAGAAGAAAAAGAGGACCAGGGAGAAACTGGCCAGACTCAGGATTCATTGCTTTACCTTACTGAGTGTCTTCTGTGTATGTAACTACAAAACAGCGTGAACTAGACACCCAGCTCAGAAGTGGGAGGGATGTGGCTGACTGAAGCCTGCTGCAGACCCACATGCAAGTGCAAGTTCTCCTACTCTGCTACCAAAAGCATCCTGGTGTATCTTTAACCTACCATATTTCTCCTTCAGGCAGAGAAAGCAGAAAAGTTACTTGATTTCTGAGAGCTAAGAGGCATGTGAGAATCTAGTCCCAAATCTTTTGATGATGCTCAGACAATATGGTGAAGCCTTAAAGTGAATTTAACTTACATTGATTCTCTGTGGCCCTTCACTCTACCAAAGGAGAATAAACTTCCCCTTGAAAAACTAGGAATTAGTCTCATAGTGGCTCTGAAGTGCTTCTGGAGTATTGGTTTTAAAAATCTTCTTAGGAGGGCAAAGAAAGTTGATGATTGTTACTGGCAAGACTATAGGATAAAATAAACTGAATGACCCAGTGCCCAGCAAGATGGTGGATGAAGCTAGCTTTTGCTTCTACATCATAAATCCAAGGCAAAAGGCAAACCTCTGAATGTATCAGCTGAAAGAAGGGTGAGCTTTAAGTCTGCATTATAAACAGTAAAAATATTAACAAAATTGTAGAGGAAAGTTATGATTACACATTATTGTATGCTTCACATAAAAAACTTCAGATAAGTGTACTACTTATTCAGAGGTGAAGCACAGGTAGCAGGCAACAGGAGACAGTCAAAATTTGTATCCAGACTTCAAATATTAATTGCCAAATTAATACTTGGTGAGCTTTCTTACCTCTTTCCCATTTCTCCTCTAAAAAACAGCAACACATTCTCAACTTAATGTCAATGTTACTTACATCAAAGAACTTGAATCAAGTAAAAAATAAGTATTTTTAATGCCAACATCAGTAAAAAATAGGTTATTTTCAGTAAAAAATGGGTGCTTTGAGTTTTGTAAAGACTTGTTTTACCAGTTGTTGCCTGGGAGGACTATACTAAGATGGAGTTAATTTTGTCACAGCTTGAGTTAAGCAAATATAGGTGTAGAAGTCTCATGGGGAGTTGTCAGCTTTGCCAATATACTACAAATCTGATGCACTGAAGCATTGCCAGAGTTATAGCCTTTTGAATCAACGTTTTATGCTAAAAGGACCTGGAAACAAACCTGCCTTTTGCCTTTGTATCTCTGACACCATTAAAGCCAGACAGAGAAAAAGTGAGGGTGAATTTATTCCCAGGCTAAGCAAGCTGGATTAGTAGCTCCTTTGACTGCTGAAATCCCAAAACAACTCTTTGACTGAAAAGCAACAAATTACTTGGAAGGGATAATGGCTTGGAATCTCATTTTTCTCCTGGAATTACATGATACTGAAGAGATACTAAAAGTGGTAAAATTCTTTATATGATGTGGGAAGTCAAACATTTAGAAAATCTAAAATACTTTTCAGTCTGAGCTTCAGAAATAAATTGATAGGCAAAACCTTTCACAACTCCCCAGAATACCAGTGGATGTTTAGACACTACTCGATAGGTCTGTGATTTAAAGGACATCACAAATGTCCCTATAATTAATCAGTTGGGAGAGGCCACTTATACTCAAGCAAAAGCAAAGAAGGTTTAGTGTCCTCCTATTAAGCAAGAAAACAAAAGAGACCATGAGGATTTGAAGATGGAATTGTCCTTAGGTGTATATTGTAGACAGCAAGGAGAAAAATAGAAAGAAGGAGACAAACAGCATGGCAAAGCACAAGCTTTTTAGACTGTACCTTGCTAGAAGTTCAGGCCTGGAGCTACAGGCCAAGTAACTGCTTTTGTTCAAATATGGTCAGATTAACATGATTTGTATACATCCTTTATGCATAAGCAGGACTGCATCAAAAGTGTACGCTACCATCATCAGGTTGTTTTTTCCAAATTGAAATAACATGGAGGAACTTTTTATTGCGTAATTGCTGGCATTTAAAAAGGGATATCAACTTGCCTTACAAAGGGAAATAACTTTGTTAATTATAATTTTCCCTACATATTGACAAACCAAAATCAGCCAGTAGATTTGGCTGGAATACAAGTGAAAGACATCACACCACATGACTAACAATAAGGGTAAAGTGTCAGACAAGCCACACAAAGCAAGCATTTGGAACTGAGTATGAGGAACACAGAAAAAAAACCATAACCAGGAACCAGCCAGTTAGAGCTTTGACCTGGAAATTAATGAGACACAATAAAGGACCCTCAGTGTCATTTTTTCTGTCACTTTTTGAAGCAGGAACTGTGAACTGCTAACCAAGAGAAAGCCTGCGCCTTCAGATAACCATTGGGTTGCTCAGAATATAGTGTAATTATTTATAGGACAGCATTCTTAGATGTTTGTAAAGTTCAGTATAGACCACTAAGAAACAGAGAATGCTTTAATTGCTACAGTGGTAGCTCTTCCATAAAAGGGGTGAACCACTCATCACTAATACAGTGCCAAATGGTAAGGATAAAGGAGAGGTGGTTGTGGCCAATTTTTGTGAAACAAAATTATAGGCAATGTGGAAGTGAAATGATGGTAATAGCTTTCTCTGCTACTTCTTTTCTTTTTTCACAGTGCCTTGAGATGTTAAGCTTTCTTAGTTTCCTATATTGTACTGTGGAGATGGTTTTGGGGTTTTTTTTGTTTATCCTGTTTCCACATTCCCTGGGGAGAACAGACAGGTGGGCCTTCTCACCCAGTATCAATGGATTTCCCTCTACCATAACATTTTAAACAGGTGTAATTTCTTTCAGATGTTGACTGTTCCTCATTTTTTCAGTTAACAAAAGGCATATCCTGTTAGGACTACATTCTACTTATTCTATGCATTTGAACTTTCCCTAGACCTTCCTTTCTAGGGAAATTTTTTAAAGTGTGTGTGGCCGGTTCTTTAATTCATTTTTAGCTGTAGCACAATATTGTATTTGGCTGCCTGATTAATACTAACATTTACATGACATTTAGCGCACACTATTTTCTAGACTGTCTGTCATGAGGTGATAGATGGCAAAAAAGCTTGGATGTGAAGTTTTGTATATTCATCTGGAAGAAGGAGTGAGGACTGCTTTGATTGGAGAAGGGAAGAATCCGGGGCTTAGACAGCCCTATTCCCCTGCGGTGCAAATGTGTGGGGAAAAAACATCTGAATGGAACTCATGTTACTATCCTACACCCAGATCCTTTATCACTTTAGATTAATACATTCATTTTAGCAAGTTTCAAAGAGAAAAAAAGAGACAGAAGGAAAAGGGAGGAGAGAATGGGCTTGTATTTTATCTTGATCCGTCTAACAGACATACAGCATTCTGTGCCAAATAGATAAATTTGATTTAAAAGTAAAAACTGCCCTATGATTTTGAACTCTGTGATGAGTTAAATTCTTAGCCCAACTAGATAGCTAGTTAAACCAATATAAGAACAGGAGAGAAGCAGTAACACTCCTTACCTCTCTGCCTTTTCTCAGTTATTCAACCAGAGTGAGAGCAGAGCAACAGCAGATTTTGCAAGGCAGCTTTACAGGATGTGTCTGTGTCTTGCTGAGTATTTTGAGACTTGAAACTAACCATGCTCCATGCCAGACAGACAAGACAGAAGTAGCAAACAGGGTGGCCCTAACAGCTTGAGGTCTCCACTTCCAGAATACCCCATTGTGCTTTTTACACAGGTACATTCTATTTCAGATGGCAAGTTATGCCTAACCATTGTCCTCAGAAACCTTTCCTGCTTGCCACACTAGAAGTTTTTTTACATATCTTAAGCCAATTTTGTGCTTTTGCACAGCATGGGAAAGAAGTAGATATACAGAAAAAGATACATTCCTGCTGAAATCGCAATAAATCACATTATCTTCTACCCCTTCACTTTATGTCCATTCAAATCTTTCATTTGAAAATGCATATTAGAGACTTGACTTGCATGTACAAGCATGTCAAGCCAAAGCAACATACATCCTTCCATACACTCTATCAAAAGTTTGAGTCTTTCTATACATGTATATAATTCAAAAAAAAAAATTTTAAAAGCCTTTTATAATGAATAATAAAGTCAAACACTCAAAAATTGGGAAATGTCAAAGAAAAGGTTAAGTTGGTCTAGTTCTGCACATGCATGATGACAGCATGTTTACTTATGTGATCCTGTCCTTTTTTGTTGGGACCATTACAGAGTCTGCCAAATTGCCTCAACCTTCCTGCTTTCTGACTCATCTTTCCCAATAAGACTTCTTCCCAGCCTTATCTCTTTCCTTCCCATGGGCTTTTCAGGCTTGTTGTTTTCATTGTATCTAGATAGTTTATCCTTAGGCTGGGCAACTTTGAGAATGGCTACTCTACTGCCACTGTGGGACACAACTGGTTTGGGTAGCGGTGTGATGCTGTTAGGGCTGCAGGTCCTGTCTCTGTATCTGACTTACTAAATTGTGTTCAGTGGATGTGAACTTCAGCCTCCATGTGTTTCTGAACCTTTTCCAGACTCAGAGATCTTTCTCACAGGAAATATAAATTTTACTGTTCTTTGTCTATGCTTTGTGGCAATGCAGATCTGAGAAATATGCTGGACTATATGAAGGGCAAATGTTTTCTAAGTACCAGTTTTCTTCCTCACGGTCATGTGGGACTATGTGAGCCAAGGACGCAAAAAGTGTGAGCAGAGGTGTATAACAATAAAGTTCCTGGCCTTCTAAAAAAAAAAAAAAAGTACACCTGAGTTGTCTTTGTATTATTGATCGGTTTAGATCTGTGAAACAATTTTCTTCAAAAAATTTCTTTTCCATTACATCATTTGTCCTAAAAATTGACCTACAGAACAGGTTTTTTTCCCTCTTATTTTTTTTACTGGCTAATATTTATATTTATTTTGGAAGGAGACTCTAATTAGTGAAGGGTGCAAGTCTGAACTATGTGTGTCACTCAGAGCTGCCAGGGGAAAGTACTGAGCTCTGTAGTCACAGTGATATTCTGTTGACTAGAGTATGTAATATGCAAGATACTAAGTCTCTGCCTGCAAAGGAATAATGACTCTTCATGTGTTTTGTAAAGACTGAAAACTCAATGTGAGAAAACGTCCCCTGTATAATACACACTGAGGTTTGTTATCTTAGCATAAGTCAGCATAAGTCAAAGCTTAAAAAAGAAATTGAATTATTTTATCAGAGGTGGAGGCGGGAATTAGGAAGTTTTATTTACACCTGATATTACAATCTCTTATTGTCCTGGTTTCAGCTGAGACAGTGTTAACTTTCTTCATAGCAGCAAGGCTATATTTTGGATTTGTGCTGAGAAGGTGTCTGCTAACATACTGATATTTATAGTTGCTGCCACAACAGTCATGGACTTTTCAGCTTCTCTGCTGTGCCAGTGTCCGCAGGGGCAGGAGAAGCTGGGAGGGAGCACAGCCCCAATTAATAGCCTAGGATTTTACTTTAAGTTTAGGAAAGAGACCCACATTGGCCAAGGGTCTATTCCGTATCATGCCCATCATGCCCAGTATATAGATGAGGCTCCGTCCGGAAGTGCGTGTGCACTCTCTCTCTCTCGGGGTCACCCCTCTCTGGATCGCACCTTGCTCTGGGTTGGCTCTCGGTGTCTCGGACACTTGGGCTCTTATCTCCTTTCTGGGATTGTGGTTTCTGGGAACAGGCTGAGCCTTGGTCATTGGGTGGTGAGCAGTTGCACTGTGTGTCACTCATTTGTATATTTGTATATATTTCTATTATTATTTTCAATATTATTGTAGTTTAGTTATTAAATTGTTCTTAGCTCAACTCATAAGCCTCTTTTCCCTTTACCCCTTTAATTCTCGCACCCATCCCCAGGAGGGGGGAGGGTGAGAAAGCAGTTGTTTTGGTGTTTTGCTGCTAGCCAGGGTTCAAAACCATAACACTTATGCTGGCAAGAGCCATCTGAAAACAAGTCCCCTGAATGAGTCCTATTTTCAGTCTTCCATTTTCCCTAGACAGACTCTATAGCTATGTAATAGCTTTATATTAAAAGAATCTAAGAATTATTTTATATACCTCCTTTGTTTAGCTTTGTATTGCCCTTGTCATCTCCTGTCAGAATGAAGACTGCCCAAGTGACAATAGTGTGCCCCTAAAAGAGGGTAATAATCATTTTCCAAAATGTCTCAACACCAATTGCAGAGAGCAAGGGAAAAGAAACACTTGGGATTCATGAGTTATTCAGGAAGAGAGTATTGTTTAGATAGACTGTTTGATTCCTTAAGGCTTGTTTCCATCTCATTTCTTCTTGCACCTCCTCCTCATGGCTTTCCTCTTATCCTAATGCTTCAAATCTTTGCTCCAGAGAATGAAAGGCTCTAGAGATTCCTGACGAACTTATTAAAAAAATCAACAAGGGAAAAAAACAATGCTGTTTTCCCTAATCTTGTTCTTGGAAACATCTGTACCATTTAATCTGAAACATTAAAACAAAAAAATCAGGCTAAGACAGACATGGAAAATATCAGTATAAACAGTTCAAATTTGGCAAAGTTAATTCAAATGAAAATAGAGCCTTATAAAGGGATCTTTTAGGAAACCTTGAATTTAAGAGGGGGACATTTAACATCTTTGCATGTAATAAAAGACTATATAAAAAAATGTAAGGACACTATGTAACAAGCATCACAGCAATGTGTTATGCATTTGTATGGTCTTTCTAAGCTCAATTTACATGCAAATAAGAAATAAAAGATTGTCTGGAATTAGAAAAAAACAGATTAGTAACGACAAAATAGAAACAAATCTGATTAAAACCTCAAAAATCCCAAGCTGACCGTTACTCTAAAAAAAAAAAAAAAAGGAATTCCAAAGAGTGAGACAGTTTTTAATTGCTGGCAGTAATCTGCATGAGGGAGAATTTCAGTCTAGAAGAAAATAATGCCACAAATTGGCAAAGCACCATCTGTGTTTGTTGGCTTAGAAGCACTTCTTCTGTTATTAAAAACCTACAAGTAGGACTCTCCAGCTCAAATGTTATTTCCATCTTAACAGATGAACATGCAACCTGGAAATTGATCAGATACAGACAACTACAAATCTTCACAGGCATCACTTAGAAATCACTTAGAAATGCATTAGGTATTAAGTGGAATGCATTTGCAACAAATTCCAGTATCTGTGAGAGCTAAATGCTTCCTTATTTTGTTTATGCAGGAAAGAAGATAGAAATATTTCGAGCAGACAGAAGTATGAGCCCAGAACATGTGCCAGGGGAAACCTAAACCTGAATACAGCTGAAGGATCATCCAGAAGGAATCAACCCAAATAATCCCTCCATCACACAGCAATTGAAGAGGAAAAAGAGTTGGGACTTACTGACATAAAAGTAGTCTCCTGAGTATCCTGAGAGACACAGAGAATGATGACACACTTTAAGAAAATCCTGTGCTACAGAAATATTTCACAAAAAAAACCCCTACTTTCTAATACAGCCTCTGTTCTGGTACCCAGCACATAGCCTAAGCAGTAGGACATATAGTCACGTAACTAATACTGGGGAATTAAACCATTGGGGAGATGCTCTTCATTCTTAGGACTGTAACACCTTCTGTATATTGGACGTGGTGAGTAGATCATCTCTGAAATTTGATTTCTCCCTCTGTTGTTGCACGCAAGAAGCCATTGAGGAACCTCATTCTTACAGAGGGAGTCAGCAGCAACAAAAATGAAATACCGTCTGGTTACTCTGGAATGGCAAAGCTTCACTGACCCACTTCTCTCAAGAAGACAGTAAATCCCTAAATCCTACCCCTGAAAATTATTAGAGTTGTTAGCTCACAGGAGAGCCATTTTCATAGAAACATAGAATGTTTTGGGTTGGAAGGGACCTTAAAGAGCATCAAGTTCCCACCCCCCTGCCATGGGCAGGGACACCCTCCACTAGACCAGGTTGCTCAAACCTCATCCAGCCTGGCCTTGAACATCTCCAGGGATGGGGCATCCACAGCTTCCCTGGGCAGCCTGTGCCAGTGTCTCACCACCCTCACAGTGAAAAATTTCTTCCTAGTATCTCACCTAAATCTACTCTATTTCAGCTTTAAACCATTACCCTTCATCCTATCACTACACTCCCTGATACAGAGTGCCTCCCCATCTCTCCTGTAGGCCCCCTTCAGGTACTGGAAGGCTGCTATTAAGTCCTTCTGGAGCCTTCTCTTCTCCAGGCTGAACAACTCCAACTCAGCCTGTCCTCATACAGAAGGTGCTTCAGCCCTCTGATTGCCTTCATGGCTCTCCTTTGGACTTGTTCCAACAGGCCCATGTCCTCCTTATGTTGGGGGTCCCAGAGCTGGATGCAGTACTCCAGGTAGGATCTCACAAGAGTGGAGTAGAGGGGGAGAATCACCTCCCTTGACCTGCTGGTCATGCTTCTTTTGAAGCAGCCCAGGACATGGTTGACATTCTGGGCTGCAAGCGTACCCTGCCAGCTCATGTTCAGCATCTCATCAACCAACATCCCAAGTCCTTCTCCTCAGGGCTGCCCTCAATCCATTCTCCTCACATGCAGGACTTTGTACTTGGCCTTGTTGAATTTCATGAGGTTTGCACAGGCCCAACTCTCAAGCATGTCCAGGTCCCTCTGGATGTTATCCTGTCCCTCCAGCATGTCAACCACACCACACAGCTTGGTGTCATCAGCAAACTTGCACTCAATCCTACTGTCCGTGGCTCCAACAAAGATGTTAAACAACACCAGTCCCAGTTCTGACCCCTGCAGAATGCCACTCATCGCCAATCTCCACTAGGACATTGAACTGTTAACTGCAACTCTTTTAGTGCAACCATCCAGCAAATTCCTTATCCACCAAGTGGTCCATCCATTAAATGCATATTTCTCCAGTTTAGCCAAGGCACTATGATTTCTCTCACTACAGCTAAAGCAGATATGCAAAAATCAGATCAGTCTCACCTGAAGCTAGTAAGAAGCTATCGGGCCCCAGTTTAAGTAGTTCAGAAGAATAATTCTTACAAGAGTTACATGAGCAGCACTCGGCCAACATCAAATGCCAGTCAGCTGCATCTGCTGTGGAGAGAGGTCCCTGAAAAACCACAGAGCTGACCTGCTGAGTGATATCAGAGTATGAGATATGTCTTGTGATAATATGAGTGAATCTTGTGGTAAAGAATGAAGCTCAAACAAACTCCCTCTCTACCCTAAAATTTGAAGGGCTGTCAACTTAGGTCAGAAAATGAAAGAAAAGTTTGCATTTTAGGACAATGAAATTACAAGTCCCTTCTTACTCTATGTGCCTAATAATACTGTTGTATGTCTGCTTCCTGGATGGATAAACAAAACTTAGGATCTAAATCAGAGGAAATACATCTGCCAATATAAGCCCCACAACAAACAGGTAAGTACAGCCTCTTAAACCTGCTAGCCAGTGTTTCCTGCCATTCTTCAGTATTGATTCAATTTTGCTGTTTCCATACACTGTTTGGCCAGGCAATCAATTTAAAACAAGGAGGGTAAATTCATCTTCCTGTGTAAACTGTGCTCATTTGTTAATTTCAGCTGACATCCAGGCATTAGTATGGCTCTCACAGGTTAGCACTGAATCTCCCAGAATGGGATCTGTAAGTAGATCCCCCATTGAATCTACTTACAGGGAAGAGTCAACACTCTCATTTATTCAACAAATGCTAGTGTCATTGTCAGAGCACAGAAATCCTACAGATCCAGTGGAATATAATTCCTTCAAATGGGTTCCTGAAAGTCTGTTTTTGTCATAACTGTCTGGCAGTGCAACTTGGAAAATCCAAATCAAATTTCCTCTTACTTAACTCATTACAAAAGCAAAAATCAAAGCCATTGTAAAGCCCAATAGAAATTCTTCTTAAGTCAAGTGACAGGTTTTCCCCTCACCTTATCAAGTGTGTGAAGTTCCTTTTTTATGAGATTCTTTTTCATCCTCACAGAAAAAAAAAAAAAAGTCTTGAAGTTATTACTCATTTAATCACAGTACTTGATTTGAAATAAAGTCATATATAGTGTCTCTCTTACCATTCCTGGAAAACCACACAGCTCTGAAGCAGAGACTGAAAGAGTATTAGTGTCTGTTTTCACTTATCCCATTCTAAAGTTCCTTTTTACTTAACCTGTAGCTGGCTTGCTTGGCATGTAACTTCCTACTTACAGTGCTCATCAGTGTTTTCAGCCAAACACTAAAGGTTGAGGTACAGTTAGCAGGCTTGGCACCTGAGTAAGTATTCTAGGCTAAAAAACTAAATTTAGCTACTAGTTTGGGGTCCATCTTTTTGTTTCCTCTCATATAAGACCAGACGTTAGTCACTTTGTAGGAAAAACTATTCATGTGCCTAAAGCTAAGCATAGTTTCAAGGAATGTGCTCTTTGGCACATACAATTTTTTTGCAATATGACTTTATAAGACACATTTACACCATATCACCTCTAATTTTCCCTCAGCAACTCCTCCTTTCAGACCTCACAGAACAAAATGCACGCAGAAGTTACCCAGGCAACATAAACTATGAGTCCAACTTCATATGCTTTAGATGTGAACCAAGAACATGTACATGCAGCTGGATACTGTGTTTGTGTGGGTCTCCACTGGAATTGTAGTGGATGCATGACTCTAAAATCCTTACAGTAGGGCAGGGGTTGAGATAAAAAAGCAGGGTACATAAGACTACAGTCTAGGTCCTTATGCCACTGAGTTAGTTGTACTTTCATTACTATCTCATAAGAGTATCTTCAGGGAGACTACATAATTTTTGATGTCAATATTGAGCATGCTAAATTGAGTACCATAATGAATATTACTCTTAGCATCTGTTTATTTTCAGACTGTGAATTTAGGGCCACTGAACTGCTTCTCTGGGGTCTGCAAAAGGTGAAAAGGAAACTTATAGACAGTGTAAACTACACTGCAATCTTAATACAAAAGGGTCAAAAAATCAGAGTGTTGAAAGGAACTGCTCAAAATTAAAAAATGGTCACAGATCACAAAAACTAGACATCCACCCTTACTGTGGTGTTTTGCAAGAAGGCTCTTCACACAAGACAAAATTAACAGTTTACGTTCCTATTGAGATAAAGCATTCTAACATTTTATTTTTTAAAAAGAACCATTCCTTTCTATCCTAAAATTAATATGCTTATTTTCACTGTTTTAAAAAATACAAACCAGATTACATGAAACATAAGTTGCATTTAGTTTTGTGGACAACTAGACCTTACCAAAATTAACTAATTTCTAACATACCAAGCTGCTCTCTCCAAGATATGCTGCTGTCAGATTCCATTTTTCTTGAAAGAGTTTTGTGAGAATATTAATTTTTGCAAATATTAAACACAATTGCAAAAAATATTTTTTTTATGTTTTGCAAGAAACCCAAAAGAAAGAAACTGACAAAAATAAAACAAGAGCTGAAGCACTGTCAGCTTTGTTTGCAAGATTTATTTTTTAAAAATAATTAAATTATATTTCCAAATATGTTGTCAATGTGAGTTAAAAGAATATTAAATTTTTTATTTTAAAATTTTGAAGTTATTCTCTTATTTTATCATAGATGACAATCTGATTGATCTGGATGGCCTTAATTAGTATTTTTTAGCAATCATAATATATATATTTTTTAAAGTGATATCCTGAACATTTTTTTAATCCTCCTTGAGCTGTGCGTATGAAACTGCATGTGCATAAAGGCATGTACTGCACAGCTGGTGTAAAGAGAATTACTCTGTATGAAAGCTATGCTGTTTATAGCACAGTTCTTCAGATGTAGATATACAGAAGAAGACATTAACAAAAGAGCAGTTATCAGTCATTCTCACATTAGCATAGACCTCTGTACCATTCACAGGATACCTGGTGCAGCATAAGAATTCAAAAGCACTTAAATTTGCTTGTGGAAACAAATTAAATGTCTGGATTGTGATTTATTTCCCCTTCACTACAGCTTATATTGCTGAACCTGTTACAGAAAGCAAGAGAACTAAACTGGGAGAAGCCTGAAATCATCCTGTCCTGTTTTCAGCTGAGACAGAGTTAACTTTCTTCATAGCAGATAGTAAGAGGCTGTGTTTTGGATTTGTGCTGAGAAGAAGGCTGATAACATGCTGATGTTTGTAGTTGCTGTCACGACAGTCAAGGACTTTTCAGCTTCTCTGCTGTGCCAGTGCCTGCAGGTGCAGGAGAAGCTGGGAGGGAGCACAGCCCCAACTACTAGCCTCGGATTTGACTTTAAGTTTAGGATTGAGACCCAGGCTGGCCAATGGTCTCTTCCATATCATGCACATCATGTCCAGCATATAGATGAGTCTCTGTCCAGAAGTGCTCTCTCTTGCTCCAGGTTGTCTCCCTCTGGGTTGCTCCTCTCTCAGGGTTATCTCAGTCTCTCGGACACTTGGGCTCTTATCTCCCTTTCCAGGATTGCAGTTTTGGGACTTTCCCTGCTCCAGGATTTTTAGCTGGGAACAGGCTGTGCCTTGATCATTGGGTGGTGAGCAGCTGCCCTATGTATCGCTCATTGGTATATTTGTATATATTGCTATTATTATTATCATTATTATTATTTTCAGTGTTATTGTAGTTATTAAATTGTTCTTATCTCAATCGATGAGTCTCTTTTCCCTTTACCCCTTTAATTCTCTCCCCCATCTGACCAAACCAGGATTAGAATGCTAATTTTGGTCTCCTTGCAGAAGTGAACACTGTTCTGGTTTGATGACATACGCTATGTATCTGTGCAGCCACTTCTGTGCCAGCTGAAGAGAGTATATGCTCAGTAAAGGACATCACCAAGCAGCCACTGAAACTTTTAAGTAGTATGGTAAACTTGTGGGCAAAATCACAGAGGCTCTCTTTTCTTCCACGGAGCAAACAGCTTTCAAGAAGGAGGTATGTTTGTAAAGAACAAAGAATGTTTCTCGTGCTCAGTGTTGCCTTAACTGTGTGGCCTCATTGTGCATCTAAACCTAGACAGCTAAAAGACTTCACAGCAAAAGCATTTCCCATATTCTTTGGTGTAAGATAGGGCTTTTCCAACACTGCAATAATTATTGTGAGGTGGTGCTCTTTAACAAGCTGCACACACAGTATGAAATCTGTGTATCCCCATTTGGAGTTCACATGCAGCACTAATATCAGATTTAACCAGGGCAAATTGTAAAAACCATTAAGCAATATAAAACAAGTGACTATAACTTGAAGTAGAGCGTCATAAGGCCCTAAAAAATCACCTACTATTATCAGGTTGTAAAAGAGGCTGAAATGTAATTGGTGTTGATATTTCTTCTGAGGTGGTAGGTTTACAGAAGTGCTTAAATGTGTGTTTGCTGGAAGGATCCCAAAAGGAGATAGCAGTGGAACAGAAGTCTCCCTTCCTTTCGATTTTTTTTCTTATGCTCATCTACCCAATAGTGGTTGATCCCTAGTTTGTAGATGAGATGCATACCTTTTCTTTATAAATATTAAAAATTTGGTAAGAAAATGCAAGTTCTTTACCCTACACAAACTGATGTTCCATTATAAAACTGATGAATATATTAGCCAAGCTCCTTGGCAGATAAATATAATGGGATGATATACAGAGAGGTCTTCAGTGATCTGCCATTTTAATTGAATGGCATGAAGTCATTCAGAGATATTAGATTGTCACTTAATTTAACTCATCTGGTACATAAATCTCCACTGTATCCCTCTCAGTGAATGCTGAAAATGGATATAAAAGATGAATTAGGAGTTTCTGTTGTTAGCAGATACTTTTGTGGCCTTATGTAGTATTTCTGTAAAGAGTGTAAAGTTTGTATCCTGTGCTCTGACCTCTTCTGTTGCAAGTGGTAATATACATTGCGATTTCCAAGTAGCATAATCTGGGAAGGATAATGCAGCACCAGTGCCTGTTCTGTCTTTTTATTCTTCTCTTGAATTATCTTCTCTAGAATGCTTGTGAGTGGACATGCATAATGAGAAATCAACCAAACATATAGAAAGAAATAAGGGAAAATAGCAAAGCACTTAGGTTTCAGATCTTGGTCCTGCCATTTGAACCCTGTTTGAAACAGTGAAGGATTCAAGCTATAATATTGGCCTCTGCACTCTAATTCACTGCATGTCTGAAGATGTTTGAAGCCAGTAGCCCAGTGTGGATGAGATGTTAGTTTGGGTTTTGGTCTTTTTTAAGGGGATTGACTGTTAAAACAGCAGTTTGACCCAACTCAAACTAAAACATATTAACTTTCCACTTTCCTCAGGATTCCCAAAACAGAAATACAAAGGCTGCAGAAACAACAGATATTTTTATGTTTTCTACAAAATGAGAGGTAAGGGTAGAATACTGTGTCCAAGCATTCAGAGAGGAGAATGGCAGAGCTGGACTTTGAATCTGTCAGTTTTCCTGGCTGTCAATATAACACTCCTACACTATATAAGCACTTCTGTCTTTCTGCTTTCTCAAACGCTGCCTCTGTTATACTCAGGACCTTCAGGTCTCTTTCCATATGCCTGACACTGGTACTCCAGGAGTCAGTCTCTCTCTGTGCGTGTGTTGTCCTACACATCTATAGCAATGCCCATCATGGTGGTATTGGGAATATCCAAGTATGTTGATGCTTGTACTTGTAGTAATTGCCCATTTTTGTCAAGGTAAGAAGGCAATAGCAGTTAAGATATACAAACTGCATGAATAAAATCTATCCATGATTTCTCCCACAGGATCTGAAGTGAATTTAGTGGATTTTTTCTTGACAGTGACAACAGTGCTGCGAAGACCAGACTTGTTCAGGTCTCCCTGTCCTTATCTATAATATGTTGACTACTATGTGGAGACTAATGAAACTCTAGTTTGTCTGTGTATCCAGCAGGCATCTTCCTGACAACTTTATGAAGAAACATTTAATGTAGCCTTGATAAATTCCTGAGCTATAAATCCTTTCAGCAGTTCTTATTTGCAAGTGGAAAAAAACATATCCTAAATTGATATGCCACCATTCTTGATGTTCTCAGCAGGCCACCCACTGGAAATCAATGAAGATGGTTGAACAGTCAAGCTCATTATTCCATTTTGTTTCTAGGTTATGTGTGAATTGTTCTCATATACCTCCTTCTCTGACTGTGTCCCCTCCTCAGGATGATAACTAGAGCATTGCTTTCCACTGAGTACAGAGAATAAAAAGATTCCGACTTTCCAGATGCTTGCAACAGTTCTTGCACCTGGTCCTGGGAATGACAACAGGAAACTGATTTGGTGATGTGTGAGTATTGAAACAGAAGCTAGGGCTACGCAGGTTATGGATGTGCAGTCCTCTTGGAAGGATTTAATAAGAGACAATGTCACCTGACGTAACAGCCTACAAGGATTGAATGTTATTTTTCCTAATACAAGGATAGGATATACGAACAAATGTGCTTTTCCTGTCTCCAAGGCATCTATCTTTCTACACTCTCACTTGATGTCTGGCTCCTTTGGGTCAACATCTATGAACATCAGTTGGCTGTCCAAATCTCTTTTCATTTGTTTGGTGCACCTCTCTGATACCAACACTTTGCAAAATAACACACTTAAAAACTCAAACCTAGACTTTGTTACTGAATTTTTTCTGACACAGTGGGCCCTTCCACTGTCACTAGTCAATAGAAAGATCAGATATACCACATCCCTCAAAAGCCTAGTCTTTCCTCTTACACAAGACCTTCAAATTATTTTAATCCACTTTCTATCTCTTTTCTCTGAAATTCCTCCTCTCTAGGCCACCCACTGCCCTTTTTCTTAGTGGTGCTTATCCAATAACATGCTGAGAAAACTTTTAAAGTGCTGGCTTTCCCTCATCTTTAGGCTCCTAAATCCTGTTCTTCCACCTACTAAAGCCATTGGCAAAACTCCATATGACTTCAATGGAATCAGAATCAGGTTGCTGATGGATAGCTGCACTTCTTCCACCAAATCCCAACAACAGATGTAGAGTTGGTAACCGTGCGGGACAGTTATTTTTCTCTATTGTATTGTAAGAATACTGCAAAAGTATCGTAACTGTATAATGCTGTACGTGTCTCTAACACTATTTTTTGAATCTTACATGAAGTACTTGGCTTCTTCCATTTTATTTCTTTCAGTTTCAGGTTCACATGCCAACAACCACTTGCAGAAGCAAAAAGAACTGACTCTCCCAGCCAAATGAAAAAAGTACATTCCTGATATGACATCCAGCTGAGAATTTGAATAGGAAGCAATATACTCAACAGTCATCCTGTGTCTTCCTCCAACCCATCATCCCACCAATTTTCTGTTCTCTCAACACTCTCAGAGACTAAGCATCAGCAGTTCCTTTACAGGATGAGCTTACTCCAAGATATTTTATTACCTTAACCATTTGTTTGTACTGGTGGTTGCTGAATGCAACACTACAAAGGCACAGATGAAGAAAAAGGTTTGAATGCATTAAGCTGGCCTGACTGTCAGCCTAGAATGTGTACTGAACCATTTTTTTAATTACAGATTTATGAAGTATCTCTGCATCCTTCTCTCTTAGAGCATTTAGTTCACTTTGTTCTGCATGATTAATGTCAGGTCCTGGTCTGCCCACCAGAACTTCCCTGCTGTTAGCCTCTCAAGGAACAGCCCTTTTCTGTCATTCCTCTCCCTAGTCTGCAACAGCAGACATTCCTGATGAGACTGAATGCAACACTCCTTGCAGGAACTTGTGTCAGTGTTACACCTACAACCTCTAGGAAGACTTACAGGCCTTTCTGAATAGTCAGACATATATTCTGCTATGACTGTCAAAATTTGATGAAAAGGGGAATAAAACCAGTCATATAGGCTCAATATTGGATATCATCAAAATGGCCATCAAAGTAAACTCTAGAAGTGAGCATAAGCCATGACAGTTAAGACCTGTGCTGTGAGCCTCCACCAGAACACAGAGACCCTGGATCTAGGAGTTCTCCCCAATCTGTTATGGAGCTGGCCAGTTAAACAGAGGAAGTTTGTCTGCTCCCATCAGAGGTTTTGGTATGCCTTTAATAATCCCAAAGTATATTAATTATGGAGACAAGAATCAAGTTTACTTGACAAAATGTTATTATGGGAAATCTAAAATATGATGAAAGGTAGACTACATTCCTGTAGGCTTGCTTAATCACATATAAGTGTTTTATTTATCAATGAATTCCAATTAATGTGTTATGATGTCAAGCACACACTTTAATGGGAACTAAGATTATCTGGCCAATATTTGTGAATTTGCAATGTTGAGTAATTTTCACTGTTGGCTTTTATTAGTAACATCCTGTCGCGGAAGAGGTAACAGATCTGTCTGTACTCTATTCATTTTCATCTTGGGCCAAAACTGTTTTCATTTATTCCATGTCCAAATGAAGTGAACTGTTTAGTCAGAGTCAGACAAGATACCATTACCACTCCCTGCACATCTGCCACATGTAAGACTAGTTACATAAAGAGGAACATGCTTTTTTATATATTGTCATAAGTCAAAGAGAATTAAAAGTACTTGAATTTTATTTGATTATAATGATTATCTGATACGGCTTTTATCTTGCAAAATAATCACTGTAGGGCGTAGTTTGGATTTTGGAAATAAAAACTACAAAACCCTATCCGGAGTTCAATTGTGACAGACATTTTAAGTCCGGGGTCCATTTGGGTACAATACACCATGGGAGCCCTAGAAGACCTGGAGTTAGTGACCCTAGAGATATTATACACAATAGCTCAGGAATGCCCCACAAAGAATTCAAGAACACCCATGTCCTTCTGATTCAGATACAGCCAACTTCACATCTGTAATAACTAAGCTTACCAAAAAGTCAGTGTGGATATAACTGATATGGCAGGTCACAAGCCACTAAAGATGTGGAACTGTGTCCCAAGACTAGCAAAATACTACATGAGTCTCTGTCAGACCCACAATCTCGGTGAGATGCTATGCAGGTATCAGACCTCAGTTTCCTTTCTTCAGAAGCCTTGATAATTTAAGCACAAACCTCCTCAAGTTAACCACATACGTATTTTGGCCTCCTCAACATTAACAGAGCAAGACATTTTCTTAAAAACTCACCATAATTCTTCTTTGCTTTTTCCATTTCACTATCCCAGTCTCACAGGAGACCCACAAAGAATCTTACCCTACAGACATAACAGGAACAAAAACAATTACTCTTTATCAGGACTTCTCCCTGTGGGCAAAAATCTTCTTTCATGCATTCTCTGACATCTAAGCAAAACTTCTAGCTGCTTCAAGCAGCCCAGGACCTCACTTTTATTTTTGTAGAGAATACCAGTGTTACTGAGAAGCTACAAAGAAAGCCCAAACAACAAATGCAAAAGAGAGAGTGTGAGAAGAAAGAGTAGTTTTACACTGTGAAAACATGTGATACAGCATTTAAAGCCAGAACTATTTTCCCTCATGATAGAAGGGCACCAACCACACTGTGGCACTCAAGCAATATCAACAGAAATGCCAAAGGATACGTGATAATGAGGAACAGGAATATGTGCTTTTCTGTGCTTCACAATGCAGCAAGAGTTTCCAAAACTAATGTTTCAAAAGCAGAAATGCTCATGCAAACCACTGATGTATAACTCAGCATGCTGAGTGATAAATAACCAGCTGGGAATTTATTCTGCAGTGTTTATTTCTCTACAAGCAGTGCAGTTCTTTTTTTTTTTTTCTTTTTTATATTTTAATCAAAACCTAAATTCAGATACTTAAAATTTCTTGTAGAACTAGATAACTATCTTAATACAGATGATTCCACAACACTGCACTGGGAGTGCCTCGGGAACTGTGATGGCACCATCAGCTGAGGGTCCTCACAGTCTCCAAGTGAATCAGGACTGGAAAAGCCATTTTGACTTTAGACCTTTGAATCCCTCTGTCTTTCCCTCCTTAGTCCCCCAAAAAGCCAGAAACAAAAAATGGCAGAGATTGCTATTCAAGTAGAAAGGCAAAGATTCTGAACATTGCAATATTTAGTGCAGTGAAATCTCACTATAACATTTGCACATTTCTAAAGCATTTTACAGCAGGGCGGCTACCTATGAATTACAACATAGTGATTTTACACAGCCATGGCTATGTAAAGAATTTTTTGCCCACACAAATGTCACTCCATTACATCACAAAGGGAAAATGAATGGGGTATATAAATGGCAGGGTAAGGGAAAGAAACAGCTGGATATCACATGGTGAGATGAAAAACGGCTGGACCACACTACTGAAGGCATAAAGTAATTTCAAAAGGACTACGTCCTATCAACCCCTAAACCTCTGCTAGACACCATGAATGAAATTAATAACATAAACAAAAAAGGGATAAGCACAAACCACACTCCTTGCAGTGTTTTAATACTCAAGAAGTTAATGACAGATTCATGTAAACTGGGGTCCCCATTAGTGATGTTAATGTGACTTAAATAACAGTACAATTATGAGATGCAAGTAAAACTGAAAAATAGACATTAGCACTCAGGAAAACATGAGAGAAGTATAAATACTAGCTAGTCCTGGAATATTAAGAAATTGGCTCCCCAGTTTCAGCAGTTCAGAGAGTAAGTGCAACACCTCATTAGAGAGGTGTGTGAGAGAGGCAAAGCAGAACTACACAAAGGACCTAAGCTTATAAACAGTGAGTAAGCAGCAATGGTTTCCAGCATCATTTTATCATCCTGCACAGATGAGGCCAAACATTGGTCTTCATTCAGATGTATTAACTATCCACGATGGACTATGAATTCACCTAAGTTAGCACTTTTTTTCTGTTCACAGGTTGTAGAGACCTTCTATGTCATGAAACAGGTCAGGCAAACTAATGCTGACCTGTAACCTCCTCACAGCGTTTTTGAAATAACTGCTGCTTTACATTTTCATTCCCCCTGCTGTGATGGTTGCCCAAGTCACACGGTTTGTCACTGCTTGAACAGATAATCCTTCCAAACAAACATGTGTGAAAGTGGGATCTGAATACTTCTGCTGAGAATTTTGATACACATGTATGTTCACAATTCGTGATGTTGTTCAGCAGTTTCCCTGCTAATTTCTTGGTTTGTACAAGTAGTGGTGGAAAACTAATAGGGGGCGTCATGATTTCTGTGTAAAATTTTGCATTTTGTTTAAAGTTATATTCAGAATAATTTTGCACACAATCTGCCTATTTCTACTTCTAATTAAATTTGGTTCCAGTGGAATTAGTAGGAATCACCAAATCAGAATTCCCCTTACCAAACTATTTAAACACTCTCTAATCTGTCTTTTCCAAATTCTTCTGTGATGTGCTTTCATCTTTCAGGAAATGATAAACCTACACAAATATGTCCCTAAAACAGATTTATGAATAGAGTTACTATATGAAA
>VZTO01000066.1:29044-50172 GCA_013400615.1 Syrrhaptes paradoxus
TCGGGAAATTACAACTCACTGTTGTTGCTTGGTGATCTTCTAACTTCCACTCTAATTATAAAAAGCTAGTCAGCAGGTATGAGCAAATAATTGCTTTTAATTTGACAGGAAATTTATTAAATATTAGACTGAACCCATTTTTTGTTTTGTTTCCTTTCTTTACTTTAGAGGAAAAACTGGGGAAAATACATCTTTCCCTGCACACAGAACACTTCATTTGAGCATTAACAGAATGCTGCATTCTGCAAGTTGTACGAAAAGCAAAGAAAAACCCAAAGGGAGAATACTCCTTTTTTATCTCAGAGTCCCAAAGCCTCCTCACTGCACTGGTTTTGTCCACATTCCTCAAGTCTAGTAATTAATCTCCACATATCTGTTTTTTTAAATGACAAAATGTTAATTTGACCTGCAAAAACCTCTTCATTTTTTCACATTGGGCAGGAACAGAAAATTCAATTTAGATCTGACTTTTTAAATATTAATCTATTGAACCAAAAATCAGTAGTTAGCATAGTCCTCAGTGAAGGAAATCTGGGCTGAAGTTAGTGTTTTTATTTGATGGAAAACTTAACTTTGTGGGTTTACATTGGGAATATATACCTACTACAAATGCATACACACTGTATTTGGAGAAGAGAGGTTAGACCGTCTGTCTACAAAGAATAACAAAATATTTCCATTTTCAACTATGAAGTTATATACTTGAATCTTAATCTAAGAGAAATGTTTCCCATTTAGACAAGAAAATGCTTTTGGAATGATAAGGACAAAAGTTATTTTCCTGAGTGACCAAAGCTGAACTCATAGCCAAACTGTTCAACGATTATGTTTTCTTTAATTGTAATTTTATAATCTCACAGGTTATAAATCATCATTAATTTGACAGTCTGGCTTTATGTAGGTTTAGTTTAAAATGCTGGCATGCTGTATTTGACACAGGAGTTAAAATAAATTATAACANCAATCCCCAAAAGATGGACATGGAAAAATCAATTTAAATAGACAGCAAGTAAACAATTGTTCCTGTATTTCTATTCCGTGCTCCCAGAGGAGAGGGGAGAAAAAAGCCTGCTCTGTCATTTCTTCTCTTTCCCATTCAATAGTAATTTAAACACAGTTTCTGAGAAAGGAGACAGTGTGGGTGGAGGAGACAGTATAAACCCGTTACTACCTTTGTCTGTGCCAGGGTTCCCGAGCAGGGGACTCAGAAGAGAGAACAGAGATAGAATATAACCTCGGGAGTGGAGGGGGGGAAGTAAGAAGAACAGAGAAAATTCAGCTTAGCTATGCCTTTCGTTCCCAGGTTTTCAGCCTCTCTCACCCTTATCCCATTCTTATCTCCCTCTCAAATGTTTCTGCTCTGTAGCAATCAGATGCCAAAGCTGACGTTCTCAAGTGAATATGCGTACGTGTGAGAAGAGGGGTAGCTATGCCAAACTGTTCAACGATTATGTTTTCTTTAATTGTAATTTTATAATCTCACAGGTTATAAATCATCATTAATTTGACAGTCTGGCTTTATGTAGGTTTAGTTTAAAATGCTGGCATGCTGTATTTGACACAGGAGTTAAAATAAATTATAACAAAGTTCCAAAATCAAAACAGTTTCCTTCATATTAGCAAATCTTAGCACGCTTTTTAAAATCTGCTTACCAGATTTAAAAGGTCAGCTGACTTAACTTCCCTTATTACTGTCTCCTCTAGAGTTCACACTTTGTTCACACTCCTGGCATGAGTATTAGCAGGGTATGATTTAAAGGTTTCACTCCTATGAACTTACAAAGTCTTTGGAAAGGGCAAATAACTCTCATATCTTAAGACTGGAGACTAGCTTGAAGAGAGGAAAAGAAATGCTGAAACACGCTATAGCAATGGATGTAAAGCTAAACCTGAACTTTGCAGCTCAGTGTTTGCCACCCTTGCTGCACCAATGTGTTCTGCACCGTGTAATGCCACTTTTTATCAAAGTTCTGTTATCAAAGCTCCCTTCAGTTTTCTGTCAGCATAGGAGTTTTTTCTAAGATCTGGATACTAGTCTCCCTTTGTCCCCCAAATGAACCTCAAGTTTCTGCCATCATTCAGATAGCTGAATCAAAAAGGAAGAAGATGCCTGACCCTATTCCCCTCTAAGCTATTTGCCTTTCTTTCTAGTGCTCCATTGCTTCAGAGAAGCCTTTCTTCTGGCACCGCTTCCCTTTCTCCAGCTTCAAGCCAATACTGAGCTGAATACTGAGTTCAACTCCCTGTCAGCACTGTCAGAGAAGTCCAGGAGAGAGCTCCTGCCCATGCCCACCTTATTCCTCCCCCGACAATACCCCTCTGCCTTGGGTCACTTGTCTCCCAAGCACACGCAGTCTTATGACTCCAGGCAGTCTTATATTGTAGTCAGCCAGTACTTCTTAGGGCTTTTTAACTGCAGTGGCCCTCTCACTGTCTAACATTTAATATGATAATCAACTGAGGGAATAGAAAGAGGATGATTTTATCAAAGGGGAGATCTTATCAATATATACCTGAGGAGAGGGAGTAAAAAAGATGGAGCCAGACTCTTCTCAGATGTATGCACTGACAGGACGAGTGATGAGCACAAACTGAAATACAGAATGTTCCATTTAAGTGCAAGAAAGACGGGGTGTTTTTTTTATTCTGAGGGTAGTCTGACATTGTAACAGGTGTCCAGAGAAGTTGTGGAGTCTCTGTCCTTGCGTATATTCAAAACCCAACTGGACACAGCCCTAAGCAGTCTCTTCTATCTGACCCTGCTTTGAACACATGGACTGGACTAGAGACCTCCAGATGGGTTCAACCTCAGCTACTCAGTGCAACTCTGTGAATCAATGACAAAAACGAGTAGGAGTGGGTGCAGTTACAAGGAAGGAGAGATGGGATCCAGAATGAGAATGAATGAAAACAGAGACTTAAATTATGCAGGATGAAGGATGAAAATACACTTTAGGAAGCTGGAGAGAGAAAAAGAGAGGCAGTATAGAGGAAAAAAGTAGAGAGAAACATGGTAGGAGACCCTACCATGCGAATCTAGAACATCAAGGTACCAGCATTCTTGCTGAACTGGCATCTCAACCTGGTGGGACTGCACAGTTTTGTTTGGGCACTTTGCAAGCTACCAGTCAGTAGGTGACAACCCAAACATCAGCTAGGTAGATTCTAAGGAACATACTGAACTAATTTACTAGTGTGAAATGCCTAGAAACTATGAAGACATGCCAAATTCCAGAAAGTAAAGAGATTTGCATGAGGTCTGAAAGACTGCACATATTCTGGCTCTTGCTTCCACCAGCTCTAACCCATATTTGCCCATCCATTACTCCTCTCCCCGCCAACTCTGACAAGTAGGTAACACTACTACCTTGGTGCTGTTCTGTAGGGACAACAGTCCATCCAGAGGGACAGGAATGCTCTGATCCTACACAGCTGTTCTCTGCCTGGTAGAGATGCTGTGTACCTCCCAAGTTCTTTCTCTGAGTATGCATTAATTACCTTGTTGTGTTACTGAAGATTAATCTAAGTTTTGANATCTTATCAATATATACCTGAGGAGAGGGAGTAAAAAAGATGGAGCCAGACTCTTCTCAGATGTATGCACTGACAGGACGAGTGATGAGCACAAACTGAAATACAGAATGTTCCATTTAAGTGCAAGAAAGACGGGGTGTTTTTTTTATTCTGAGGGTAGTCTGACATTGTAACAGGTGTCCAGAGAAGTTGTGGAGTCTGAGAAACATGGTAGGAGACCCTACCATGCGAATCTAGAACATCAAGGTACCAGCATTCTTGCTGAACTGGCATCTCAACCTGGTGGGACTGTAAAGTTTTGTTTGGGCACTTTGCAAGCTACCAGTCAGTAGGTGACAACCCAAACATCAGCTAGGTAGATTCTAAGGAACATACTGAACTAATTTACTAGTGTGAAATGCCTAGAAACTATGAAGACATGCCAAATTCCAGAAAGTAAAGAGATTTGCATGAGGTCTGAAAGACTGCACATATTCTGGCTCTTGCTTCCACCAGCTCTAACCCATATTTGCCCATCCATTACTCCTCTCCCCGCCAACTCTGACAAGTAGGTAACACTACTACCTTGGTGCTGTTCTGTAGGGACAACAGTCCATCCAGAGGGACAGGAATGCTCTGATCCTACACAGCTGTTCTCTGCCTGGTAGAGATGCTGTGTACCTCCCAAGTTCTTTCTCTGAGTATGCATTAATTACCTTGTTGTGTTACTGAAGATTAATCTAAGTTTTGAAGCTCTAACACAGAGTTCCCCTTAGTTATCATCAAATAAGCCACCACCAACTTCTCTTTCCTCCCTAGCAGTTTCTGAAATTCTCAGTTTGTGAAAGCTCAGCCCAATCCAGGAAAAAGGTGGCATGTAAACAGATGAAGAACATGTGTTTCCAAGTGGGAAAGGGGGTAATGCAGACAACGAAATTAGTACAGCTAGGCCTGAGCTGGCAGCTGTAGTAACAAAGGAGTTGGAGGGTTGCCAAGGCATTAGATGGAGCTGTCAAGAGAGCAGGAGGTAAAAACTAGACAATCACTTTATTCACAGATCCAGGCATTCCTGGACTTTAATTTTATTTCTCTTTGATGCACCTAATTGGATTTTTCTGTCTTCCAGTGGTTATTTGTTAAACTCAAAAAGCAGTTGTATGGGAATAATTTCCACTCTGCTTACAACCAGCAGGACTAGAATGGCAGGTGTTTGCAGGCATAGGCTGAGAAGCATGGGAAGAATCAAAGGCAGCAACTTGGTGCTTGGGTGAAATGTAATTTCTACTTTTTCATTTCCATCCATATTGAAACTATTTTTAAGGGCATGCTCATGGTACACATGCTTTAGTAATTCAAAAAAATCAGCCTAAACCATAATTAATGTATTTCTGAGGGGCTTATATCAGTACATCCCTCTAAACCTCCCTTAGAAACAAACATTATTTTCCTCTCTGAGCACACACACACACTGTGAGAGAAGCATGGAATATACTATTTTCAGACACATGCACCCTTTCAGCAATATAGCTGACCCTAAAGGAGTGCGTACTCACTGACTGTTTAATATCTGCCTACAGCATATAACTTTACAGACTGTGGTTTCTACTGAGACAATGGCCAGAAAAATTATATACCACATGGGAGAGCAAGACCTAGCACTTCCTTCATAGCACTTTTCCTCTTTCAACATCAGAGATCTCTTGTAGGGAGAGTAATGTCACAACCTGACTTTACAGTGAGGTAAAATGAGGCAGAGATAAGCTGAGCTATTGACACACCTAAAATCAAAGAGCAAGCCAGGGGTAGAGTAAGCAGTAGGACTCAGATCTCCTGACTCCCAGGCTGCACCCTCCCACACTTCCTTTGGCAGTTTAAATCTGCCAACTTCCCTACACATATTGCTGAGCACCACTCAGGGTTTGTAAGCTTTTGATGGGTTAATTAGCACCAAAGCATTTTTTCTTCTGTGGTCTAGACATAGAAATATCCAGATTTTGTTTCCCTTGAAAGGCAGCCCATCCTGGAAACTGTACTCGATCACCCATTTCCATGTTTTTGTAGGGCCAGATGGGGCTAAACATGATTCGAAGATTTTTTCCTTTCCTTTCTTTAATGTTTCTTTTGCTTTCTTTCACTGACTAGCAGCTTGTTTGTTTTCTTTTGAGGATGATGCCAACTATAAAATAAAAAATGCAATTTCCAAGGTGGGGAAACTAGAGAATGATGGATTTGCTGTTGCCAAGAAGAAATAATAATTCCAAGACCTAACAAATAAGTCTGAAAATAAAGAAGAGATTATTAAATGTTATATAATTTCAGTAGTATAAAAGCAGAAAGGATTTTCAAGAGACTGCCCTCATTTTTTTTTAACACTCTGGAGACCGTGGACCATATTTTTCACTTAGTCATGCAGCTGTAAATACCTGGTTCTTCTTCCTCCACCTGAATTACCCCAGATATCTCTGGAGGAACAAAACAGGATCTCCCTTTCACCCTCCTCTCCTATGTGTACATGCTTGCATGCAAACACTGTAGTACAGGCCTGGGTCTCAGGCAGACATTATAGAATTAGATTTGAATTTTCCCAGAGGGTAGGGGCTTCATGTTTGGTGGTTTTTTGCCTCTAAATTGAGTGGTCCAAATCCACATACTTCAAAATCTGGTTAAGTGCCAACTCCAATCTAATTCTGAATTTTGATGCCATTGCTATGCTATTTGTTTTGTAATATTTTTATTTTAAATTGCAAATACAATTTTTAAGCAGATTCCTGAATTAGTTTTGCTAGTATACATACAATAAATGAATAACAGTAAGTTTGAAAAAAGGTGTCACTGGCACTCACTTGGGATTAGCTGTGCAATTCTTTCCTGGTGTTCCCATTAGATAAAATGTTCCACATCTGTACTTACAAACAGTGTATGCCACACCAAACAACTTCATATTCTCTTCTTCCTATATTTCAAGTCACCATCTGCTACAAACTGCTGTACTCCACTAGTTTTACCTCTTCTAATTACAGACACACTGTCAAATACATCCTACCCACCTCAGTAGCCATTTTGCCAGTACTCAGAAAAGCACTAGCCATCTCGCTGTCAAAGCCCATTGATCAAGACAATAGCATATAGCAGAGGCATGTTGTTTGTTGTTTTGTTTCTTTTTAATCAGCTGTGCACTTGTTTATACAAACTGTGTTCTGGACTTATTAATAAGATTTTGTCTTTTTATGTCAAACCTGGGTTACTGCATAAAATAATCACCTAATGTACTGCCAGAACCAAATTACTTTCATGCACTACAATATGAATGTACAATATTAGGATTCACTCCAGACACTAATGCCTTGGGCACTCCACTCATATTTGTTGGAGATAAACACTATATTATGCTTCTATTGAAATCAAGTTTATGAATGCTGACATACAGTAGTGACATTTACATTCTTGATCATGACTTGAAAAACCTGCTTCAATGGTAAAGCAAGTGTCAACATGGTAAATTTTTACAAAAACATATTGTTTTACCCCTAAAATAGTAGGATAAATGTTCAGAAATGTAGTTAATTTTAGCCACGTTCAGAACACGCCTTCCTGATCTGCCAAGGCTTAATACCAGTTCTTTTCTAGTGTTACTGCCACGACTACAGTGGTGTAAAACTATAGTAACGAAGTGTCAACTCAAGCCAAAGGGGTTACCCAGCAATGAAAAGCATGTAATTTTATGGTTCTGAATCCTGATTTCATTTGTAAAGACACCCCTCAACCCCCTCCCTCCTGATTCATCTCAAGACAGACTCCCAGTCTGTCCTATCAAAAAACAACCAACTAACAATGTAAAAGTCAAAGACCACCTGGAAATGGCAGATATTTCAGACAATTACATTTTTCATGTCTTTGACTGTTATCAGTGTGATCCACATGTGAGCCAGAAAACCTGGATTATAATTTGGTTTTTCAGCTGGCTTAATGTTGATGATTTCACATTTCTTTGCACCTCCCAGTCTGTTTTATTTACTGTGATTGCACTTCTGTAGGCACTAACACACAGCACTTAGCATAATGGGCTCCAGTCTCATGTCTGAGCTTTAGCTGCTAGATTGGTACAAACTATATTAAGGCTTTACTTACTGGTTTACTCTCCTACCCTATTTAAGTTGATGTGTTGTTTATATTTCTAGTTCAGAGGTGTTGTTATATAGATATCTGAACAGCACCTTTCCTACTGTGGATAACTAACATGCAACTATAAAATAAACATCTGTAGAGTGTTAGAAACACTAATTCTCCACAGGAAAATAAGTATTTGCATTTCTGCTAGCATTTCAATTTCATGGAAAAAAAAAATCAGAAAAGCTAGTGTCTTTCATGGGCAGTTGCTGACAGCATTGGAATACTGATACTCCAGTATTAGTACCACCTCAGGCTCTCCAGGACCGTATCTGTAGACACAGCCTCTGCCTATCATCCCTGAATGTTTTTACGTAAGTCCTATTTCCTCTAACATCCCCCATGACTTCCAGAGCCATCTGAAGATTTCTCAAAACAGTCAGGGAGAAACAAGGGTGGTGCTGGTTCATAAAGGAAGGGGAGGGAGCCAGCTGCTGGAGTGACAGAAAGGCAAGGAGGCATAGTGCCCTCACCAAGAAGGGATGAAGTCTTACAGTGGCTAAACAGGAGCAGAACAGGTCTGGTGATGGCAGCCGTTCTGTCAAGAGCCCAGACTGACAGACAGGTCCATAGCGATGAGGCAGGTCGGAGGTCAAGCCAGGATGCCAAGTTTGCAGGTGTGGATGAACAAGAGACATGGTCAGGCATGGGCATCGCTGCAACACAGCTCAGACAAGAACCATGGGCAAAACCCTCAGCTTAAAAGCAGTTCCTGAGGAAAGCAGGCAAGACCTCATCAAGGCTTCTCTTTGGTTCAAGGCCAGCTGTGGACACTGCACTAGCAAAGTGATCTATTTTCTCTAGCAAAGTGCAGTGTCCACAGATCCTGAGCCCAGGCAGCCAAACCCCCAGAAAAGAGGAAGACATGCGTAGGGCCCTGACAAAATATTCCTGTTGCCACCCTAGGGATAACACTGGTGCTTGTTCAGGGCTATCCTCGGAAGAAAGATGTGACCCATGTCAAATTGCCAAAGTGAGTGCTGAAGAGTAGGACATCCTGCTCCCACAGAAACCGGGAGATTAAAGAGAAGCACATGCTGCCTTGCATATCCCATCTCTTCCTTCATCTTCCTCAGAAGCCCGTTAAACTTTCAGGGCTTTGGCATAGCCAAAATAAGCAGCAAATAAACAGACTTCACTCTCCTAAGCATTTTGCTTATGTCTAGGGCCATGTATGCAGAGTTTCTCTTCTTTCACTAGTCCATTCCCTGAAGCCATTCCTCAGGACTCCAAACCTAGCACCCATATTCTGGTTCAGCAAGTCATAGTTCTGTTTCTTCAGATCTTATTCCTGTCTTCTTGACTAGCCACAGATAATTCCTTCATACCAGCTCTATATCTGAATATGATTCACATTTTTCTCCTTGTTCAGCTCCCTATCTACTCCCATTTCCTGTCATGGGCCCCACTTTTAGTGTCTTTTTCCTTATTTTTTTTCCTCCCTTATTCACTCTCTTTTTCCCAGCAATTCCAGTTCATATCTCAAAGAACATGTTGCTACCACATCTGCCCCCTCATTCCCAGCAGTTCTATGTCCCAGTCTCCTTCTCCACCAGTGCTAATTTCTCTCTTCGTACTTCATATAACTGTTAGACATTGGGTCTCTGCCTGCTTCCCTGTTTCTGCTCGTCAGAGTCACAAGCTCAACAAGTCCTGTTCTCTCTGCCCTATTTTTCATCCCCTCTTTGTTCTGAATCTTTTCCTCTTGTCCCCATATAGGTTCAACTCTTTGTTTTCCTTGCCCTTACCTAGATCAGACATAGCACACTTCTGTAGTTGCAAAGAAAGTCTTGCCCCTAGGTGCAAAATAGCCTGTACAGAGACAGATTTTTGTGAATATTAAACTGTTATACTCAAGTAGGTCTTTTCAGAGCCCATGCAAAATGTGCTGTCTTAGAGGCTATTAACTTGACCATATGTGCTCAGCATTGAGTGGAACAATGGAAGTTATATTACTGATGCAAAGCTTTTCCTCCCAGCTTTCAGCCTCATCATCCCAGAAAATGCTACATCTGTGCCTTAAGGCCTGGAGTTCTAGAGCTTTTCAAGGAAAAGTTTGCCACAGCTTTTTAGACATGGTCAGAACCAACATACTTTCCTCTAGTCTTATTTTTGGAAATGGCTGAACTGACTTTTTCCAAAATAATCAGCTTTGGGCAGACACCTGACATGGAAATTTTCAGCCCAAACTGTGTAAGTTTGATGAAGTTATAAAGCAAGGAAAAGTGAGGTCTTATTATGGGAAGAGTGGGGACAGACAGCACTACCAACCACACCTGTGATACTGACATGTTATAGCTGACATCATTACTATCTATTTTAGCAGAGGTTATCAAGTAATCTCTTAACTCTGTAAAATTATAATCTCTTTGGGGTTTTTGTCCAAAGTCTTCCATGCTTGGTATTTGACCAAAGGCATTTTTTTTGCAGAACATTTGAAAAACAAAACAAAACAAACAAAAAATCTATGGAGACACTTCTGAGTTATGTGTGAGAAAGAAACATATTGCACATTTTGCCCATTGTTAGAAAGCTTTTCCAGGACAACTATTCAAGGATGGCTAAACAACAAAACACAAAACTTGGCATTTGAATAGCCTGTAATGAGCAGTACTTGTCTGGATAAACTGGGAAGGAGAGGGAGGAGAGGGAGAGAAGATCACAACATATGGGTTGCACCCCCAAAACCTGAAGACTAAGGTGAGGGAATATTCTGCAGTTTCAGAACTTCTCATTCTGTGTAAATCCACATTTGCCTCCCCTCTGCCACTAAGTGAGAATGAACTCACACTGTGGATTGCTCTTCTGAGCGCCAATTGAATCTCCACTGTTTAGCAAACTCCCAGATCCTGTATTTACAAATGGGTGATGATTATAAATGAGTTACTGTAGGTTGCTGTCCCTGAGGTGATGATTATATCTGGAGGACAGACTCATCAGATATCGCTTCAATCAGCCACTGAGAAGAGTATTATCCATACACAAACCAATCAGTGACTCACTCTCTGCTTGGCATGCTGTGACCATTGTAGGACCTTAGCCATTCCTTCAAACTGCTGCTTTTGTCTTACTTTCTAACTACTTGTGGGCTTCTTAGACCATTGCTACTATTCTTCCTTTCACTTTAAATCTTACCCCTGAGCCTTTTTTGGAGGTGCCTATCTTACATAAATTAAAACCCAGTCTTACCAAATCTGTACTGTTTCGCTCCCTTTGGGCTGGCAGCACTTGCTGCCCCTGACATTATTTCAAACATGATCTGATGACATTTTGAAGCATGAAATTGGGAGTGATAAACCTGTCATATTGTTTCATCTCTAGTGAGAACAAAAATAGTGGATAACTCAATGCCATTTCTCTCAGTTCTGTGGAAAACAAACAAACAAAAAAACACGCTGCCTGCATCTTCAGTGTTTTTCCCCCATTCTTTAAGCTAGCAGGTTTTATCTAACAAGTTTCTTTTTGTTCAAGCTAGAAGAAATTTTGAGGGAGGGTAAAGAATACAGTGGAAGAGGAATCTAGAGGACCAAGATATATTCACATGGCTAGGACTACCTATAGCATAGCTTGGACATTATTTTCTTAGTGAAGAGACACAAAGGTTTGGTTTAGCACCGAATATACAACACAAGAAATAGTAGGGTAAAAATGTTGAAGCCTGTGGTGTGGGGAGACCTAAGTGCTCCATTTCCCTCCTCTGCAACAGTTCTTCCTTTCCTTTGTCTTTCCTCTACAGTGTAGAACATATGCCTTTACTTGCATTGAGCCCTATGCAAAATCCTTGGCTTGCAGCATAAATACAGATCACACAAATCTGCAAGGAAAATTGCCTAGAGAGAGACCCGTAACATTTTTTTTTAGGTAGCAATCACTCTGCCTGCCAGATACAGCCTGTTCTACTTAGCATTTGCCACCACCTAAGCTCTTAAGGGCCACAGTCCACCATAACTCATCTGAGTGGAACTGAGTACTTTTTTCTAGTTCTCGGAAAGTCAGAGATGCAAGAAATTCAGACTGTGACATTTTATAGATTTAAGGTTAATATTTCATCAGTTTGGTTTTCTTTTATTTCAGAAGGAAGTTTTTCTCTAGCTCAGAATCCTGTGCAACTGACTTTATCTCCAAAAGCAGACAGCATTTCAGCACACTACCCAAAACAGTCTGTGGAAAGCTGCAACATTCCAAAAACATGTTTTCTGAAATACATGCAGTGTGATCAAATAGTAATTTAGCAGGAGTTTGGGGCATGACTGGTAACGTCCAAGCACACACACTTACAAATTTTCTACATCATATAGCAGATGAAACAGCTGTGACTGACGTGTAAGGATGCATATGTGGTTAAAGAGCTATCCTCTGCTTTGGGAGGCAAGGTTCTAGGCTGCAGAAATGGGACAAATTTAGGATAAGCCACAGTTGACAGGAAATTGTGTGCTATATACAAAAATAAATCCTCTGTGCAACACCACATCACAGCACTTTGCATTCTCTGTGCTCTCCAGGTTTTCCTGTGCTGCAGATGTACATATACTTACAGTACCAGGTGGCTTTATCACAGATAATTGCCATCACTGAAGTCACGTAGGCATCTAGAGTTGGCTGATTGCATAGGCTTTCCCTGTAGTCAATGAAGGGAGACAGACATCTCTGGGAAATTCACCAGATCCCAGAACAAATGTCAAAGGTAAGTAGAATAATTGCCTTGTGGAACATTTGATCATCTGCTGACCACATAAAAATCCTATATAAGGATCTAGACTAATTGTCTATATGGTAAGACAGCTCATATAACCTGAAATAACTACTCCCCAGCATGTTGGCATCTACATACATACACTATAGAAACCTTCTTGATCTATTTACACTTAAATCCTGTATCCCTGACTGTCAGAATACATCCAGATTTCTAATATATTCTGAAAGACGACCATTAGCGAATGATTTCTTTTTCCAGGAACATCTTTACTGTAGCTTAGAGTGCAATCAGACTAACACTGAGCAGTAAGTGGCAGAAATATTTATTTTGGATCCTAAATATGAAATTTAGCTCATTCAGCATTCAGAGATTTTGTCAGGAGAAATAGCATAGTGAAAGCTTTGATTTTTAAAAAGTGTCTGCCCCACATGACACAACAGAAAATATTAAGGATTTTCCTTGTGCCTATGAGCTTAGACCAAGAACACTGCAAAGTTCAGAAATGATTTAACAGAATCTGAGCTGTGAATATATGTAGTATCTTTAAAATGACTGAGGTTGGTAAAGAACACTACAGAGTGAGAACAACCAATTTCTTTTGCATGAAAAAAAATATTGTCAATGACAGGAGAGTACCTATGTGTCTGCCGGCATAGTTCTCAAATTCACTGAGGCTTTTGCTGAAGATATAGTTTCACCAAGTATTTCTTTCTTACATCTTACCTAGCAAATACCAAAATAATGTGAATACTCCCTATGAGACAAGCTCCCAGACTATAGTTGAATAATTCAGACACAAGAAGATTCTGCCATGGTCACCCAGCCACCAGTAAAAGCCAGTAAACACCAGTAAAAGTGTTCTCGATTTCACAGCAGTGCATCTTGCAGAGAACCTCTCCCCTTCTCTGCAGTGTTCCTATCAATGCGATTCATATACATGGTTCAAAATCTCATGGTATTTTTTTCTCTGCTACCATAATCTCTCACTACCCACCCTACATGGCCCCTTCCAGCCTCAGCACTTTCACTTTGTCTTTTGGACCTTTTCCTGAGCTTCACTGCAACTTCGTTCTCCCTTCTTTACACACAGGCTGCTTGTGGCAGCTTTGTCTCTCCACTGGGCTGAACAGGTGGAATGTTCCCTTCCTAAGACTACTTCCAGCTTGCTGGGGAGGGCTCAAGGTTTACTATTGTGCTTAGCCTCACTTGCAGAAGGCCTTCAGTTCTTTGGCATCCTGAATACCATCAGCCATGAGTTTCTGCCCTGGCAAACTGTGAAGATCTTGGAGATTTCCATTGTCTTTGATGAGTTTCTTCCTATCTTTTAAGACATATAAACCACCTTGCTTACAATGACATAAAGATATTTTTTTCAAATGTTTGCCTTTGAAAGCATCAAGTTTCTGCTGGGTAGAAGACCATATTGTCAAAAGTAGGATACCGCTCTCAGCACTGTTTTGCACAATGGTATACATGGTACACATTGTAATATATCATAATGTTTCAGGAATAGAGACTGCACCATTTTGGGGTAATCACAATATAATAGGTAATTGCTGAGTGGAAGAACAAAAAACATTTTCCAATTCCGTACCTACTCCTGCCTCCTAAAGGTTGATCATACAAAACTGGATCAAGCTCCAGAAACTGAAGGAATATTACAGAAGCAGCAGAGGATCAAATAAGATGGACTCTGGGACAGCTGAAAAGCTCAAAGAGCATCTTTACAGTCCTAAGTTGATAACAGACTTTTTTTTTTTTTGTCAGATGTTTTCATTACATGGAAGCTGCACTGCAAGCTCTGCTGGGCAGTGGGGAGGCAGGAAACATAGCTTGTGTAACAAGGAGCAGGAGCAGCACATGTTTTGTATTCAGCCCTTTGCCTGACTCAACAGCAGTGTGGAATGGCCCTGCTGAGAGCCACATCCAGAACATTTTGGCCAGGAAGAATAGTCAGCAGAGTGCCAAGGTCTGCAAAGGTAAAGTAAGAGGGAGCAGAAGGGGCTCTCAGAGACCTGGGAGTCTGCAGAGAATTATCCTGTGAAGGGAGAGGGTGAGTTACCCCCTTCCAAAGAACTGTACCCAGTGTTCAGGCTGAGGAAGGCTCAGAGAAGTAACATGAACAGAACAGTGGAACTCTTTTGCAGATGGAAAATCAAGCTAATATATCTCATTTTGGATCAAACCACATCCTATTTTCAGGATCATTGAGCCTAGGCACATTAGACATCCCTCTGGCCTACCGTGCTCTTCTGAGCCCAGCAGTACCACAGCAGACATACAGTTTATCTCACAGAAGCTGTTGCATTCCAGTTTTCTACCATTAGGAATGGAAAAATTAGCATGACAGGATAGCCCAAAGTGTCCAGAGAGGACTTAAATGCACAAAATCCCTTTAAATATCAAGCAGGCTTAATCTTAAATCACCTAGATACGTTAAAGCTCATCACCTAGATACTTTAAAGCCCATGCTCAGCCTGAAAGATATCAAGGAGGCAGATCACAGGCTAAGCAACTGCAAACTGTTTCTACATAAGTATTTATGTCCTCTCCACTCTGATTTATTTCTGAGAGTGAATGCCAATAATAACTCATTTTGCTTTCTTCATTTACTTTTTCTGACTCAAAGCGAAGAACAAGCCTCTTCTCTGTAACAGATTTGGAGCCACCCATGATAATGCTGGTATTCTATTTAGTGACTTACTGTGGTATTTACTGGATACAGATACTGAACTAACGTAATAGTAGGACAGTCAGGCTGGAAAATTAAGGTGGAGCTAGACTGACAGTCTTCACAATACACCAGAGACACAAGGGTTCTGATCTAGGTGTTCCTGCTCCGGCAGGGGGATTGGACTAGATGATCTTTCGAGGTCCCTTCCAATCCCTAACATTCTGTGATTCTGTGTGTGCAAGAGAGGCAAGAGTCTTTTTTTTTTTTTTTTTTTCCTGAACCTTTAATTTACAAACTTGGTTGGTTTTTTGGTTTTGGTTTTTGGTTTGTGTTTTTTTTTTTCCAAGAGATAAGCAGTCCTTGCAGGGAATGCGGGAAGCCAGGGATTCAAGAATTTTTCAAGAAGTACACTTGAGAGACAGTGAGAGAGATTATGTTTTGGGACTGAGAAAATAGACTCTTCTATATGAAAAATTAGGGAAACGTTGACCTATTAGGAACCCTGGGAAGAGGAAAGTCAGGCCCTTGGAAAGGTGAACTATGCACAAACCTGGTGTAATTTTAATATCCTAATTCTCTAATGTTATGCTTTGCCCCTGTTGTGAGAATTAAACAGCAGTTTAGCTTAAACAGACTGGCCTCTTTATTCACACCACTAGTCCAAGAGAACAAGAAGTTACCAGAAACATCTGAGAGCCTGCTGGGTAAGCCCACCTGATTGACAGGTTGCTATTCTGTGAGAAAACTCAAAAAAGATGAAGGCATGAGGCCTTGTACCTGCCTAAGAGGGGACTTGCAGAGATACAGAATGGAACAGCAATGTCCCATCTCATTGAACTTACCAAGCTTTTCACACTCTAGAGGAGCAGGGTAAACTAATGGCAAACTAGGTAGGAAGCACAGGAACGCTGATCCTTCATAAGCCTTTTGTTAGATGGTCAAACTACTATTTCCAGGAAGTAAGAAGAACTAATGTGGTAATATGTATTTGAACACTCAGATATTTAAATGCCTCCCCCTCTTACCCTAAAAACTGTCTTCAGGGGTCACTGTTGCTTGGGTGAGTGAATCAAGCTTGTGCTACTGAACTACCAACTTTTCCTGTCCTATGTCAGACAAGGCCCTCCATAATCTAGGACTGCAGCTTTTTGTCTGATTGTTATTGTCCTAATATAAATCCCCATGTGTGCAAATGTACAATTACAAATATGTACATCTGCAAACAGCAGTCACAGTCGTTAGTTTTGCAGAACAGACCCTAGTATCTCCATGAGGCTCCCTGCTTACTGCATTCAGTAGCTCACAATTAAACATAATCATTCACAGAGTGTGCAAACACAGCCCATGCTATGCAAATTATATGAAGTATTTAATTTCTCATATATTGCTGACAGTACCAGAGAGACTGGGCGCACAAACCAATATTCCTAGTGTGATTCAGTGACACTTGCTAAGTCTCAGCAGTGGGTTTGCTCCTGTATTGTAAATGCTAATGTAGTAAAAAGCTTTGATGCTACATGTGACACAACATAACTTGAATCCTTCTTTCAGAGCAGTGTTAGCTCTAAACAATAACAGAAGCAAAAGGCAGTAAAAGGTTATTTTTTTCCACTACGCCTTTGATAAACACAAGCTAAAGCTCTGCTGAATAAAATGGAGCTAATGTTTTTGTGTTTCAAAGCAGAATCACAATTGAAAAGGTTTCTGCGGAAATGAAGGAAAGAGGCCAGAAGAAAATTGTGTTTTCTTTTTTCCTTCAAATGGACACGTTTTGAAGTGGTTATATAATATTTAAGTTACTGAATACTGAATGTTACTCTGTTCAAGAATAAATGATTCACATATGCAGAATGATTCGGCCAAATTTACATTCTGTGAATAAATGTTTATTTATGAAATTACACATGCAGCACAACCAAAATGAGCCAGTGACAGGCTATGACAGCTCTCCTAGGATATGTATGATACCAAATCTTTCATGGAGCTACCAAATTGGCATATACATACTCAATACACAGCTAAATTCACAAGAAGAAGACTGACAGTCCAGGAACAATTTTCTCATTAGTGTTCCCGCTCCATGCAAGCCATGGACAAACGAGGTGGACCTGCAGAGACAGTATACTAAAAAAGGCTTTTTGAGACACTGGAGACACAGCAGAAGGAAAATAATGAAAAAGGATAAATGTTCAGGAGAGTCACCTTCTAGCTCAGCAGTTAGTAATCTGCAAGGTCTGAAAGGGCAGCATTTTAATTCAGACCAGAAGGAAAAGCAATGATTAACAACTTTAATAATGTCAATATAAGTGGAACCTACATAACAACTTTCAAAAGCATGGCTTTCTAAGCTGCTGGAAAGGTTGAATAAGTTTGTCAGTGTGAAAGCTCCAAAAAAAATTTATTCAAGTTTGGCTTGCATGTGTATTTCTTTGAAACTTGAGGACAGAGCTACATGTGAAAAATAGACGGAGTGTACTGAAACTTACTTCACTTGAACTTTGTGTTATATAATGCTTTAACTTACAAGTTACCACAGTGTTTTCCTTAGGCATCTTCATGTAGTCAACAAATAAAAGGGCTAAAAAGCAAAGAGAGTTTTATACTAAAAAGCATGTTATTATCTTTCAATCACCTCATTATTTTTTTTGCATTTTCAGGCAAGAAAGCAGAGACTGACAAAGTAATTTGCCTGGAGGTAAAGAAACAGCTGACATATGGGGGTTAAAACTTTGCTAATGGTGAAGCCGCATCCTGTTTCAGATGCCGATTCCTTCCTCACCCATATCCTTGTGAACCCATCTCCTTTCCTCTAGTTCAGTTCTCCCACCTGTGAAATGGTTGTCTTAACCAGCCCGACGGGATTCCTATTTATTTGTGTTACAGAAATAGTTGTATGACTGGATGATAACCAAGTGGGAAACAGAACTTGGGAGCCTTCACCCTAACACTTGTTCCTGTTCTTCTAATTTAGTACATCAGCAGCAGCACCAAAACTCATAGGTTTCCTAAAGTGTTTATGAAAACATGTTGGAGTTTTAAAGAAAATGTAATGTTTAAATTGCATAAAAGCATTTCTCTGCGCTCTGAAAATTAGAGCTAAATATTACAGCAGAAAGACCAACATCAAAACACAAGAGAGATGGGGAATATATTTTAAAAGAGCTGTATTTGTTCCCTCCCTTTTGCAATTTGCCAACCATGCCCAGGTAAAACAAGTACAGAGACAGTGCTAAAGCATAGTATTTCCTGGGTCCTTGACACTACTTGCAAATAATTAGGTACTAAAACATCTAGGCAAGTGGTCATAACTTTAAAGCCTGTTCTTCAAAGCTTTGGGACTCAGAGAGAGTGACAAAAAAAAAAAGGCAATTTCTAGCATACGCAGCTAAATTACTGCTAAGATAGGCACGTGTGCATTTATGTTTTGGTAGGAGCAGTAGAAGCATTCTTCATTGTGGCTGTGGTTTCTAATACTTGGCACCAGTGTGACTTAAAAAGGGTGGATATGTTCTGTTGAAAGTTTCCTGATAATTTTTTTGCTTGTCCATAAGCAAGAATGTAATAATTCTGCCTGAAAGCTGTGAAAGTTATGAGTATCTGAAAGAAGAAGCTTGGTAAGTTACAAAAATAATTGTACTTTTAACTGAAAACCATCATCACCACCCTTGTTCTAATTATAAAAATCCTATGGGAACAACAAGAGTCTATTTAATCTTCTGCTATAGAAATTACTGTTGCCCGAATAATTTGATGATGATCACATATGTTCTTACATGGTATTTTGAATAGAGGATGTTCATAGTGTGTAAGTTGAATACTTTGATAGTAAAAATTAGCGTGTATAGATTAAGTTAATCTTTCTTTTTTGGAGTAGTAAGAGAAATGAAATAATTTTTATAAATGCCATACAGTAATAAATTAATGCATTATAAACTTTTTTTTTATGCAGGGATACAACATTTTTAGTTGCCAGTGGAAAGAAAATAAGAATTTTCCAAAGTGCTTTTGGAATCTTGCACGTATTTAGTGAGCTTAGCCCATCTGACACTTTAGAAGCTTGGATAGCCTTTGTGTAGATTTCTGTACACGTGAAATACTTCAGTTCTATTCCAAAAAACTTCAGAGAAATAGGATCACTCACCACAAAAGGGTGGGGTTTTCATTCTGTTTCTCTAGACAGCATAAGGCCAATTCATCTTTTTCCTAAAGGTTTGAATTTACAGTCACATATTTCACGTACAAGTCTTGACCTCTCATAGATAAACAACATTATTCCCATTTTACAGCTGAGCCTACTATAAGGCAGAGAGAAGCACCTTCCTCGCAGTCCTATGGGGAGTCATTGTGATAGGTCCCCAGGAATTTGTTCAAGCCTCTTGTCTTGGAAGAAATGAACAAGAACATGTATTAATAGTGCAAAGTACTAACAAGCCTCCTATCTATGAATGGTTACGAGAAAGATAACCCCATCAATGAACAGCATTTTGCAAAAACATACCAGAAGAATCAACTAAACTAACAAGAGAATCATATCATAGAATCAGAGAATCATTAAGGTTGGAAAAGACGTCAAGGATCATCAAGTCCAAACACTAACCCACACCACCTAACCCACTAAACCATGTCCCTAAGCACCACATCTACATGTTTCTTGAACACCTCCAGGGATGGTGACTCCACCATTTCCCTGGGCAGCCTGTTCCAATGCCTGATCACTCTTTCAGTGAAGAAATTTTTTCTAATATCCAGCCTAAANTCATAAGACCTGTGCTCCAGACCCTTCACCAGCTTTGTTGCCCTTCTCTGGACCTGCTCAAACACCTCAATGTCCTTCTTGTGGCGAGGGGCCCAAAACTGAACACAGGATTCAAGGTGCGGCCTCACCTCTCCCTAGTCCTGCTGGCCACACTGTTTCTGATATGGGCCAGGTTAGCCTTCTTGACCACCTGGGCACACTATTAGACATTGCATTACACATTTACATCTGTGTCATGAAGTTCAAAATCATCAAAAGTCTGCAAAAATGAGTTGTTTTGCCACTGTAACACCTCAAGACATTTCTGAGAAGTTCAGATTTTTCTACAAAATGCAATGGAGTGTTTTTCAGTCACTGTAAAATTAGTGCAAACTGAGACAAGAGCCTGCAACATTTGGCAATGTTTGTATCTCTCAGGGCCTTAAACCCAAATAGTAAAGTGAAACTTACCTGTCTTATGCATGTGTTACAATATTTGTTAAAAATTAGGAAAACTGTATCCAATTTGCATATAAGCAACTGTCAAGCCATCAATTTTTATTTACTTCAGCGTTTATGCAACTAGCAAATAATAAAACAGATATAGAACATACTGCTCTAATTCTGACCAGAGACTTAATTCAGACAGAACAAGGATCTGAACCTGGTCCTTACATAAAATCAATGTCCCCCCCCCACCCCCCCATCTTCAAAGCTCTCCCATGAAAAAGTCTGGTTCAAATATTCATATTTCTGCACTGCATCTCTCCCTGAATGTCAGGGCCACACTTTGTTTAGCTGAAAATTTTCTTTCTCCGGCTCCAGTCACCAGCTCCCATGAGACAGCCGGAGCAAAAGGCCCGAAGCCCCATCCTTCTGTCTCTCTGCAGCCCCCTCCGACTGTCCCACAGGGCTTTAAATCAGTAAGGGCGCTAGGAGATTAGGCGTGATCACGGAGAATAGCTACTTTAGCCATTTTCTCCACCTCCCCCCACATTACGAATTTGTCTAGACACGGAACAATTTTCCCCAGGGCAGATAATCCTCCTCGGCCCTTCCTCTCCCAGGGCCGGACTCACCGGCCGGGGAAAGGCAACGCGGGAGGCAGGGCCCACGGCTCCCCCGCCACCCATTCAGCACTCCGCGGCCGCTAGAGGAAGGGTCTGTACTAGCACTCCGGCACACGAACCCGCGGCGAGCCCCAACGGCCCCGGCAGCGGCACGGAGAGCCCGCCGCGCCGCCTGCGGGAGAGGGAGGGCGCCACCTGGCGGGCTGGGGCTGTCGCCTGGCGCGTGAGCGCGGGGAGCCGCGGGAGGCCGCACGTGCGGCGGGGCGGCCTCAC